>JBCAUG010166155.1:0-20137 GCA_038406175.1 Haplosyllis leylae | reverse complement strand
AGCCAGGATAGGGGTACACTCCTGGCCAAGATAGGGGTACCAAGCCAGGATAGGGTACACCTGGCCATGATAGGGGTACCCCGCCCCCCCCCCCCGGGATAGGACGGCAGGCGGTATACCTCTTGCGTTCACGCAGGAGGACTTTCTTGTTTTCATGATGTATATGCGTCAGTGTCACTAAGTGAGGACTTGGTGATTAGTCGGCAAAATCTTTCCAGAAATCACCTATCAGTGGTCCAGGTGTACGAGTTGAATCCAAACATGACGTAAGTTAGTACTAAGAAACAGCCAAATATTCAACGGAGGAACCACTCTGTTCATCTCGACTTGTGTTAGTTTAAGTAGACTGATGCGCAGCCAAGTGAAAGACTCCATTAAAAGATGTAGGAAAGCAATTGGGTAAACCCAGCCAATCTAAAATGTTATGCTAATGTGCTTGTAATATACTAGCTGTAAACATTCTGTTGTTTCCAAGCACTGTATGCATTACATTATTACGAGACACTTCAGTGTTTTATGTAAAATTGGTTCTGTAGAAGTACACAAGTGGATAAAAAAGGAAAATAAATTTAGTGCATCGTATTTACAAAATATAAGTTACCAAATTATCAAAAAGAAATATATTGTAAAGTCTAGCACTAATTTTGTACATCCTACAAATAAAATTCAATCAGTACTCATTTTTTTTAAAAAATGCAAAAATTAAGCCCTTGATTGGGGCTCAAAATGCTTCAGTACACCTCCCAACTCAGTTGTGTGTTGACCTTATTCCCCCAGCGGGGCTAGTAGGAACCATAATTAGGAGGTGGTGAAATGCAAATAATTGTCAAAGACAGGCCTTCATCTGCGCAAATGCGAATGCTTCGTATGACATGCATTATTTTTAAGAAATTACTCATTTTCTGTTTTATTCTTTTTTTCTTTTTGAAGTTATCTTCATAGTGAGGACTGTCTTTCGTTGCGCGTATAAATTTTACAAATTGCTGGCAATTTGGAAGCCATACAAAAGACAGCGCAGGACAGCTCAGCTCCCAAATTAGGCAATGTATATTTGCATTTTGGTCCGCAGCAATCTCAGGGTATTTTTTTTCAGTGTCAAGCTACATAGTGATACAGTATTGTAATGTTATGATGTAAATCACTAATACCACTGTTTAGCTGTTGAAGTAGAGTCCTAAGCTGGAGATTTTTTTTTTGTATGCTCTATGTGTTGGCTTCAGTCTAAATTGAGTTAATTGCATGGAATGGACTTTTTTAATTGTGCAAAAATAACCTTGCTGCAAAGGATACATTATGAGTTCCATCAAAGGAGTAATGAGCATGCATCTTCGGTCCTCATAGGCACAAGCAGGTGGCTCGGATTCCAGACTGAAAGTCCCAGAGGCCTACTCAACAGAAGCTCATTTGTCTACAATTTGACCCATCATTTGTTGAATCCGTGTTGGGCTTTTTCCAATGGAAATGCTTCAGTCCGGACTAAACAATTACTTTTTGCTTTTGATCGCGAACAATACCATAAATTCAATAGCGTAATAATGATAACCTTCCAAAGTTCACCATTCGCATTACCTCGAAACCTCGAATGCGCAGACACCAAAAGTGCAAGGGTCAATGTAAGTTGTTCAGAACCAAGCAGAGGCGATGCCATCGATGGAACCACTCTTGATCTATGGACAAAGAGTATTCATTCAAGTTTCCCCATATTGTTACCGAATAACGGACCATCTCCCCGACTATTCCCCAGAGAAATTAATCGTCACAACTCTATTGTACATTCTATTTTTATTTATTTGAACATTCTATTTTTATTTATTTGAAACAAAAATGTGTACGTTTTTCATACTACTCAAATTGGTGTAAGCAGCAAGTACTTTTTAATGTGTCACTGTGGTGTTTATGAAGTCTCATGGCGACATTAGCTTAACAACCAATATTAAGACGGGACCTTTTAGAAAAAAAGTATCAAACTTAACCCTGAACCAGTATTTCTCAGTTCTGAGCACCAAGTGTGTTTCCGTTCTTTACATCGTCTTCTGATTGTTTAATTGGTTCGCTTTGGATCAATGCAGTCTAAGAAGGAATGCTCGTTTGCACTTGTACACTGTAATAAAGACTGAAGAATGCTCCGCTGCATAACTGCTTCATATGCGGACTGATGCTTTAAACGGATTCCCGAACCTTCTCCCTGGCACTCCGCTTGCTGCACAGCTGATACCAGACATTTGCCGGACAAGTAGTCTCATGAGCAGGGAGTAGGAAACCTCACAGCTAATCAGTATACTGTTAAGAAAAAACAATCCCAACGACGGTATATGTGTATTGCATTCTTGAAATCGAAAGTGTCTGTGGTTCGAAAAATTCGTCAGGTATTGTAAGAAAGGCGCGGTCAGTGGAACTTGGGAGATGGTCATACAAGGAAAACAAAGGCGAAAGGTGAAAACCCGCGGTTAAATTTTGAACGAGAAAGTTCTTAGACAATCGACGGAGGCCACATTTGAAGGTTCACAAAAATTATCAAGATAATTGCAAGACAGAAAGTTAGCATTGCTGGTGAACAGGTACGGGTACGGATTTGATCACGCGAGGTAGATTACCATGAAAGATTTACTGGATCCTTTTCTCATCAATGGAAGTTTATTTTGTGCTGAAGGTAAATTGATATTTTCTTTTACTATGTTTTGTACATTTCTTTTTTAACACAAGCGTATTGTTTTGAATATGTTTTATGCACATTATTGATATTGTAATTTAGCTCAATATTGTCAATATTAACTACTGACGTCCTGGAGCTTTGTGTCGATCAACTGTCTGTAATTAATGTGTCACGTCATCAACTTTGCTCCAATGTGCGAATTTTGAAAAATGTTACCATTTTGCATGTTTTTTGAAAATAGTTCAAATAGTATGCTCAAGTTATCTATCGCAGATGGATTCGTCAAGTGTAGATTCAGCTTGCGAATAGTTATCAAGACCTTTTTAAGTACAGGTTGCACCTATTTACATTAGCAAAAAGAAAACCAGACGGATCCTGAACCTCCAAGTGTACATAAATTTTCTTGATTGCAGTACTGTACACCTTGTAGTTTTCACTTTTTTAAGATCTGCATTTGATTGCATCCTGCAACATTTCGTATTTTGTCGACAGATGCTAGCGACTTTGGAATTGTACTAGTTGTGTGCTGCGTTTAGCTGAAAACCTGCAAGTGTGGCACGGGCGGCATTATCTGAACAATGAATTATTCACGGTTGTCAGACCAGTTGCTCTCGTGGCTTGGCATAAGATCTTGTATGATTCCCCTACGGTTTTCAGTATTTCAAGTAATTGTGATCAACCTGCAGGATAAACTTGGTCGTAAATATTTGGGAGATATCAGAGTATGTACCAATACATTCTTTCAGAAATACATTAACAAATTAAGCTGCAAACCATTGTTGAACAACATAGCATTTTTAGTAACAATAAAAACACAACATAGATTATTGTAATATGAAGAATAAGTTTGACATTTACGCTGAATTAATAATGATGAGATTGTCATGAATCCACAGATTATACGTGCAGCTTCACTGCCACTGGCACATCAGTTCGTTACTCAAAACTGTCTTCTAAGTGTAATGGCAATTAAAGCTGATTGTGACCTTTAGCCCTCACATACACTAAATGGAAAGAATTGGATAAATGTGGTGAAAGTAGAGAGGGGCAGAAAGAGACAAGAGATGCCTCATGCTTGCATTTTATCGATAACAATTGCTGTTGGCCAGCGTTGGTAAATATTCCTGGCAGTTTTGTCGACCACAATTTGATTTGCTGTTGCGAACGTTCTCCTGTTGTGACAGCTCCCTCAGAACAGTTTAACAGATATGTCAAAGGAATGGTCCAGCGTGGCCGCTTGTTAGCTTTGAACACAGTAAATGGCTCACAGTTATGATCTTATTTTACTCGTACTTGCCTGCATTTTGTCTTTTGCCAAAAAAAAAAACAACGACTTTTTCATCTTTCAAAAACAAAAAAGAAATGGTTTAATATTTTGAAGCTGAGAGTCAAAATTATTTTGTTTCCAAATACATCACCAGGTCGGCATTAAGAAACCTTCATAGTGGGAATTATCAATCAGAAAATGGCATGTACATCGTCGATATTTTGTCTCTAACCTTATGCCCCGGCTCTTCTTTGATAGCTTCACTGATCGAGGTGAGTTATATTCTGCAGTCATTGATTTGTCAAATAAGCCCCTTGGGGTCAGCTAATACTCAATATCTATGGACTGACGACTATGCTTAAGGAATAATATCGATAATACTAAATATTATTTTTTTCTGTTTAGAGATCATAGAAGTACAGTTCTTACAGCTGTATGTGATAGATGTAATTTGTGGTCCGACCTTACAATGTCAAGACTTTGGTTGCTAAATGTCTGACTGGTTTGAGGCTGGCATTGCCATAGATTATTCACCAGCGCATCATTGGAATACCTCCCCTTCCTTCTGCGCATTAGCCATTGACCATCTTAACCTCAGGTGGAACAATCACGTTTGGTGAAGTGTCGCATTATCGGTACGGGGACTGATGATGTGTCAGATTTCGATGTTGATTTCAGCTGTGATGAAAGAAACTTTATCATTAAAGTGTATTCCCCGTTGCTGATAGCAATATTACTTTTCCTTCATACTCTTAGATACCCTGTGAAGAGAAAGGTACAACAGACCATTTTCGTATTTCAGTGAAAGAAAGGGTCTGAAAGCACACACAAATCTATTTTTGCTTCCAGAGATATCTGTGCTGAGTCAATTCAATACATGACGGTCGTTTGATTCGCAATGGACACATGAAGACATAAGAATACGACACCAGATAAGCACATGGCAAGGACAAGTGAACAAGCATACATGTCTTAAGGCCAAACGGCATCTTTGCCAATGCATACAGAAGCCTTCTCAGGATATTCATTTTACCGGCCTGGAGGAGGCAGTGGATGTTATTTGCTTCACTGCATAACATGATAGCAGAAGACTTCACAGTCTACGGAATCGTAATTCGGTAGAATCACACAGTTGTACTTGGCGCTACTTGTATGCGTGATGTACCATTTTGTGGTAGATTGGACATGCATGTAATATGTTGACTATACATAACTTTATTTAGTCATGGCAGAACAATATTGATACATTCGAGAACGAAACTGTTGCAAATTTTAGCAGCAGAAAGGAGATTAGCGATTGTGAGAAAATGACAAATATGTTTCTGATTACAACTGATTTACTTTGATGTTATTGAACTATACCAGATGTTTGGCAGTTCTCAAATATTCATTGAAATTTTTTCAAATAGCAGAAGACAGCAAAAGCAATTGAATGTGTAATGAAATCAATTTGGCTTCAGCACTGTTGACGTTATGATTTAGAAGATGCGATACATAATAGTTAAGTCTATGAATCAATATGCTAAAGTATTCCCTTTTTCATCCGCCAAATTGCACAAAATTGCCATAATCAAAGTAAATGCTGGTAATAAAGTGCCGTCACATGACGGTGCAAACAAGCATGCAGGCTCTCTTCCAACTGTCATTGAAAGTTATTTGGAAAGCAATTTATGCATTCATTCTGACGTGCTTCTTTGAATCAGACTGTGTTCAATGATTATAGGCCCTCTGCTTACAGGTAAAAGTCAGGTGTAATTTTGCCATTTCCGCATAAAATATGCATGCTGATTGGCAAACTTGCGCCAACTTGTTGAGTCCGGATTTGGATCCTGTCCATTTGAAAGTGAACTATGTCTACGCGTCTCTTTCAGTGTTCAAATTATATTTAAACTACGAAAACAGTGTATGTAACATCTAAAGGTGAATATCGACGACAAAAACTATGAATGAATGAATGTTTAGTCGTAATCAACTAATTGGCAATATTCTTTAAAAGCCACGGCCTACTGCCCAGTGATTTCATCATGAATTGTAAAACAATCAGTTGTTTATTGTTGCCACCGAGATTTATCTGCTTTGTCTAATCATCAAAAATCGTACCATAATGCCGTTTTGTTTTGGCGAATGCTAATGGAAATAATCGTCCCAGTTATTATTTTAATAGCACATTGTTATTCCTTAGGATTCTTAAAAAGGGATGTTGCTGATTATTATGAGGTTCCATTGTTACGTGATTGCTGCTGCGTGACCTCTTCGTTATTTTTTGTAGAAAAATTACAGTTGTAGAATTATTCAAAGTGCATGTAGAATCAATACTTTGAAATACAACATGTTTCCGTTTGCCCACCAAAGAATTTAAATTAAAACCGCTTTTGATATGATTGCCATTTTTATAGTATCCGAAATGAAAAAGTTGATGTTGTGTCCTGAACGGTTCAGTAGAAATCATATCAGCTTCTAAAGAAGTTTTCACACGTTTTATACAGCTGTAATGATTTATTTGTGTCATGTTGCTCATGACACATGTTAGGCCATTATCTATTATTACAGTTTGACGACAATGCTTCCATTATTGTAAAACCTCCAGTTTGCATGCTTTGTCACAATAATAGCACAAAGTCGTTGTGATTGTCGTGTGTTCTCTTTTAACTATTGGAGTTTCTTTGTACTTTATAAAATTCGTGTTGGGTGTGGGGGTCACCTTTTGACAGGCGGTCAGTGTCGCCAGAAATGTTGGTTTGGTCAGCACTTGATTAATGCAGTCATGGTTGATTGAACTGGAGCCTCGGGGACACGCAGTGCTTGTTTTCTTATTAAGTCCACAATGATTATTGAAGCTGTAAAAATATGGCTGCATGAAGTACATTTACAACCATTTCCTTTTCTTTTCCCACTTAAACTTTTACATACCTGACAATTACTCTTCTTTCCATTGCACTTACACAGTGTACATGTATGTGCAAAGCTACTGTCAACGAAATCTTGAGGTCTCTCTTCGCAATACGCGAAGACACCCGACAGTCGCGGCGTCACTAGGTTCACATGTCGCTATCTCCAGATGCAACTGACACACGTTTGCACGTCTGGCGCTTTCCCAATAATATAGAGAACGATTTAAAAAAAAACTTGGTTAAGCGGGCAGGAAGATCGTTATGTCTAGGGCGTGTGGGGAATCAAGACAACCCTTTCCACATACTAAGACTACAGTCAGGGATGCCATTAAGTTTTGAAAGTTGGTGGCCCATCCGGGCCAGTACCTGACAAATTTAGGTGGCCCAGATCAAATTTGAGTGGCCCAGATCAAATTCTATGAACTACATTATAAATTATTATTTTGCAAATTAAACTAACAGTTTCTAATTTAAGTATGTAACTTGTTTATTAATATATTTCTAATGTAATAACATAAACCTTATTTAAGTTTTTTATCATTTATGAAAATGTTTAAATTAGGCTTTGAAATTAGGTGGCCAGTCCGGGCCAGTAGAATCCAAAAGTAGGTGGCCCGGAGGCAAAATGAGGTGGCCACAGGCCAGCGGTCCAGTGCTAATGGCATCCCTGTACATCCATGTTTCTTTCTAACAAGATGCCGCTTTTAAGCCCCGTTCACACTGAGAGAAAAGGGAAAGCGAAAATTATCTTTGATTTTATAATTCCTTAAAAAACTTTGTTAAACAATACTCTGAATTGCAACCAGTTTCGTTATTAGGAGTATACGGCCATAACCAGCATTTTCTGTCACATCTTTTCACTCGTTGTAAGTTTTGACTCGGTTTATTGTTTCACATTTTCCGACTCTCAAATCGATTTGCCTCTGAGAAAGTTAAAATTGAGCCCCGTACTTGGGTCTAGCTAGTCGAAATACTGACTGTCTAAAACTGCCACCTTCTGATTACTACATGCACTTTCTTTTCAAAGAAGTGAATCTCTGTTTGGAATTAATGTTTGTTCCCGACCACGTACATAATGTGAGGGAAGGTAATGTTTCAGTTTTATCTGTCAGTGGAGGGGGTCCTCATCCAATGATACACTGGAGGTAGTTGGGGACACCTCAACGCTACATGATGTAATTGAACTTTTTGCAGTCAGAGGGTGGTGGGGACTTGGACGGGCAAGGACCGACCCCCCCCCCCGGTCACCTCCCATATCTTTCATTCCGGACTCCTTCACGGACTGGTGCAGTATCGTGTACCAACCCCCCTGTGTTAAGTGGGCAGCCTCCTGAAAATAATGGGCCCCTTCCCTTAACCTTAGGGGCTGAGGTCCAACTCTGCTGGCTGCTCCCCTTAACTCTTGAGCCCTCAGCTTAAGGCACCATTTCCCCTTCTACCTTCTCCCCTGATAGTTTTTTCAAATGTAATTGAAAATATTTCTATTGAAAATTTTTCTTCCAAGTGAGACATAATTAATCAGGGGTGACAATTCTTTCAAATATTTACCATAATTATTATATTATTTTACTTTTAACACATTTTGTATGTTAATTACAAGGTAATTTTTTACTTTTATCTACAAAAAGCATAGAAATTCATCATATTAAATTTATTTTATTTTTTAAATAAGTTGCTATTGGATCGAATATGCTAAAGTATCATACATTATGACTTTTAAAATTATTTAATTAGGAGAAAATCAACATCTATGAAAAATGGGTCCCACTCACAGCAGTCAAAATAGTCCAAGGGGGGCCCTAAAAAGGGGGGGGGTCGGTTAAAATAACCACACCGGACTAGGCCAGACAGGGGAACTCCCATCTCCTAGGAAGACAGGAGGTCCTCTATCCCCCCCCCCCCCCTCCATCCAGTGGGAATTAGGCTCCCATTCCCCAGGTAGTAGGTTCGTTCCCCTGCCGCTGGAAGGTGTCCTTGTCTAATAATTAATGCGCAAGCATATTATTACCGCCCGCGTACGTAGTATGACGGGAAGGTAATGCTTTCTCATGTGTCTGTCCGCACCCGGGGGTACCCCAGTCCCATGTTCTTTCCTTTGTCTCTGGTCCCATGTTCTTTCTGGGGGGGCTACAACAGTCACAGGTGGGGGGTACCCCCTGGCCAAAACAGGATGGCATATTCCCCCCCCCCCCAGTCAGACAGGACAGGGGTATCCCCCCGGACAGAACAGCAGACTTTCAACTTTCAAGTTAAGATTTTGTGCGATTTCAATGATACATACTACAAATTGGTTGTGTTATTGTACCGTAAGGTTTGCGTGAAGCCACGTGAATCTGGTTGAATTGTAACAGAAACTTAACAAGATATTAATTGTACGATTTTTTTTTATTTTGTAGACTTCAGTTACGTCCCACAGTTCTGATTCTCCCACCAGAACAAAATACGGAATTCCACCTTAAGAAGCCACATCTCCGACGTTTGTGATAAAGCATTTATAACGCTGTAACGTTTGTGTTAAAGTACTTTTAACTCTGTGACGTGTGTCGTTGGCCGTTTACAACACCATACAAATACACTTTGATTTGTGCTGAATCAAACACAATGCAGGAAGAATTAAATGATCTTCTCATGATGCACAATTATGGGCAGAATGAGAAGCCCTATCACTGTGATTTGTGTGACAAATCATTCACGCAAAACTCTCATTTGGTCGAGCATCGTAAAATACACACTGGGTTGAAACCCTTTCCATGTGAAGAATGTGACAAAACATTTGCTCGGAAGGGAGATTTGACTGTACACAGGAGAACCCACAGCGGGGAGAAGCCTTACCAGTGTGAATACTGCGACAAAGCATTCGCACAAAGTTCTCATTTGAACACACATCGCAGAACACATACAGGAATGATAACAGATAAAACGCCATCTCCGAAGAAAACGCTGTCTCCTAACAAAACATCTCCCAGTAAATCATTTCCGAAAATTCGTCTTATTTATTCGACGGGAGAGAAGAAATCCCCAATGAAGCTCGATGCTGGTGGTTTCCAAATCAATAATTCAGAGGAGAAACCATTTCTCTGCAACTTCTGCGATGAAAAATTCTCAGATTCACAGGAGATCATTGCCCACATGAAGGAACATGAATCGCCACAAATAGTGAAAGATCCGGAGGAAAAACCAAAGGTGTGTGACTTGTGCTATGAAATATTTATCGACAACGAAAGCTTAGTTTCTCACAAACAGCAACTACACGCCATTCCAGAACCGATTGAATGTGAAGTGGACAGAAATCCAGCTTTTGTCCCTATAGGTGTCGCTGCCTGTACTTTCCCTAATTTCGACAACCAAGGACTGAATCGTCTAGAGGAACACAACACGATTGGAGCGAATATAGAAATATGCACGGAAACAGTTGAAGCGGAAGATGAAGAAGAAAGCATGGAGGAGGAGGAGGAGGAGGAAGAAGAAGACACAGACGATAGCGATAGTGAAGAGGAAGAAGAAGAGGATGTATATCAATGTGACCAGTGTGACAAGGCATTTTCACAACTATCAAGTCTAAACGAACATCTCCGGATGCACAGGATGCAGAAACTATTTGCGCCGCAACGACATGTTGAACAGTCTTATCAGTGTGACCAGTGTGACAAAACATTCGCAGATAGATCCAGCTTGAAGTCCCACGTCAAGCTACACAAGGAAGTGGGACAATTTCCGTGCGACCAGTGTGACAAGACATTCACTAACAGTAATGACCTCGCTGTGCATATCCGAAGGCACAGTGGACAGAAACCGTTTCAGTGTGACCAGTGTGACAAAGCATTTACACAAAGCTCTCACTTGATTACACATCGTAAAATACACAGTGGAGAGAAACCCTATGAATGTGACCAGTGCGACAAGGCATTCACGCGAAAGGGAGATTTGACCATACATCTGAGAGTACACAGCGGAGAGAAACCTTACAAGTGTGAATATTGTGACAAGGCATTCAGACAGAACTCTCACCTGAACACCCACCGTAAAATACACAGGGGAGACAAACCATTTGAATGTACTCAATGTGGCAAAACCTTTGCTCGTAAAGGAGATTTGAATAAGCACGTCAAAACACATAATGAAGACGAGCCATTCCAGTGTGACCACTGTGATAAGGTATTCGATCAAATGACTGATTTAACTAAGCATCTGAGAAAACACAGCAGAGCCAACAAGCAGTACAACTGTGACCAGTGCGGTAAGACGTTTACCCACAGATCTACATTGTTTCATCACTCCAAGACTCATCACTGAACGGTTTCTGTTTAACATCACTGTGACGAGTGCGGTACAAAAATTACGGACACAGCTCTACACATGTTTCTTCACACCCAACTTAACGGACATCACTGTGACCAGTGTGGTGAAAGACTTACACACAGCTCTACGTTGTTTCATTGTGCCAGACTCTTCACTGAATTCTTAGCACGGAGATGGAAGTTTTGACATTTTGTACAGATGACGTGTCTGGTGTTTGAACACGACGTCAACGACTACTCTTTAAACACAAACATGTGGCAGAGATGCCATTAAAATTTGGAATCCGGGAAAGTTACAGGTGCTCCAAAAAAAAACTTAAGTGGCCCAAATAAAAAACTCATAATTTTGTAAATACAATCTCTGCTTTGGATTTTGGAATCTTTCAGTGCTTTATTAAAATGGATACACAAACATAGTGACCAGTCTGGACCAGAGTTGTGTCTAAAGTAGTATCTGATACTACAGTGACTAGACTTTAAAAGGCTGCGTGACGAAAATCAGTCCGGTATTTAGCCCGATAGAAATGGGTTCAATATATTTCTCTGATGACGTTCATAGATTTAAAACATTCGCTGAATAGCGTAAATTTCACGAAGTGTGAAGATAGCTTTACATAAAAGAAGTGTCGTAACAGTACGGATGTACTGAATATTAATTAGATGATGACCTTGGTCGTGCCATCAGTGTGACCTTGTAAATAACCTTGACATTAATGTTTACTATGTAAAAAGATTGTGTACAAAAGTAACTCCTCTTCACAACATCGTCAGCGCAACTGTCGTCATAGCTATATTGACTAGAAATGAGATTCGAACAATATGTTTTACTTAGAATGTAAGATTCCGATTCGCTGTTGAGGTTGTGGCGTCATTAATTTAATTTGAGATCAGGTGAGTTTTTGTTTTGCTAAGACATAAAATGGTCATGATGTTTTGCTGAGTCATTTAACATAACAGCTGTACATAACGCCACACGGCTTGCTTGTTGATATTTGGTTTTATCCCCGTTACTGTGAACACCTCAAGGCTTGTCCGTGAGGAATAAAGTTTGCTTCCAGACATGTTCATTTCCAGTTTACTGCAGTGAATGGACAAGTTTTGCTATGTGGTAAATCTAAGGTTAAAACGTTAATGTTGCGATTACTTGTCTGGACTAAGTTGAGATGAATTCTGACGATATAATCTGCTGTCAGTGTTTTATTGTATTTCCACTGTATTTTATTGGTGTTTATTGGTGGCTCGTTAGAGTCACCTTTGTGGTTCGTTGACGGTTTTTGCCCCGAAATTTTGGGCTGTGGTGGGGACTTATGAAGGCCTTTTGCGGCTCAGTGACTGTACATGGGGTGAGGATTCTACTTCGAGGTGGTGGGGACACCTCAACATAACATTATGTAGTTTTGATGCCCTGGGCACGAGGCCTTGCACCCTGGGCATGAGGCCACGTGCCCTGACCTCGCGCCCTGGAAACGAGCCACCTGGTGAAACTTTCACTACCTGATATTTCAATAAGATGACCGGATTGACTGTTACTGTTACACTGGGTTCCGCTTACAATGAGCTCGGCTACTACGAGCAAGTCATTTACTGTACAGCCAGTGCCCTGCATTGACTACCAAGTTCAACAGTTCAGTTACAACAAGCAAAAGGCTACTACAAGTACATTTTATGCATCAAACTGCTCGTTGTAAGCGGGGCCCAGTGTGTCTCAAATGTATTGAAAATTGCTATAAGTGTTATATAATAAGGCCCTATTCACACCAATCGTTAGCGAAAACGAAAAGGATAAAGAAACAATAAAAAAATCAAAAATAAGCGGTAAACATCAGAATTTTCGTTTTCGCTTTTTCTCGGTATGAATGAGTCTTAAACCGCTGGCCACGTCCAATATAACTCCCACTGTACAAAATACCTATTACATTACAGTAGATCCCGTTTACAGCGAGTTCGATTGTAACGAACATCCGGCCATAAAGAACAAATCTCAAAACCACTGGTAACAATGGTAAATTAAGTACTATCAGGTATTATATTTTTACCGCCCGCATCCGAAGGATGGGGAAGGTAGTGTTTACACAGGTGTCTGTTTGTCAACAGGGAGGGGGGGGTGGTACCCCAGTGCCAGGTTCTTGGTCTCTGGAGCCAGGTACCCCCCCCCCCCCGCCCCCGAGACAGTACAACAGTACAGCATGACGAATACTTGCTACGCACGCAGGGGACAGTACATCTCTTGTGGTCAGGAGGGCTTTGTTTGCATATATTTACTCGTTGTAAACGTGATCTATTGTACTATCGAGGCCAACGCAGGAGAATTATTAAGTTGCGTAATATTGCACTGGTAATTGTTTCTTACAAGTTAATTACATACATTAATTCTTGACATAGCAGTGGCGGATCTAGAGCCCCCCGCCCCCCACTCCCCAGCCAAATTTCTTCATTTACATGCAGTTTCGGGGAAATTGGTCAAATAGTAGGTCGACGCCTCCCCCCCTTAGGGGTTTTCACCCCAGCTTTGGGAAATCCTAGATCTGCCACAACATAGTTAGTATTACTTGGGAAGTGACCTGTGTACATAAGTAGTTGCTGTGTCGCTTTCTTTCAACACTTATGTAATGGAAGTGTTATGCAAAATTGTAAAATGTGTCAGAAGTTTGAATAAATAATTAAATTTAATCCGGAGATTTCTATATTGACGTTTCTATTGTCCAGCTTTTTGTGGTATCATCAAAAATGAAAAGAAATAAAGTTAGAAATAACTGGTATACAGCGCTGTGCTCGCGGCACAGACGGTCGCGGGTTCGAGCCCCGAACGTCCACCAATGCTTGCGGACACATCCACAGGTATGTGGATCAAAAAGGCTTGCTGCTATGCTGACTTCTACACAGTCAGCAGGTGTCGCACCAGAGGTGAATCTGGGGATCACAGAGGTGAGAAAGCATTCAAAAAGGGGATCCACCCTGGCTTTGAAACCCAGGGCAGAAGCCACCAGAAGTCCAAAACAGAGGTATCAGTTTCCCCCACGAAAAAGACTTATGTCCTCAAATTTTTTTTAAAAAAAGTTAGAAATAACTATGTACACTGGGTCCTGCTGAGAACGAATTCTGTGTTACACGAACAACTGGATATAACGAGCAATTATGATTAACATCAACATTAAAAACATCGGTTACAACGAGTGCCACTTATAACTAGAAAATTCTTGTGAGCAAGAAAGTCCTGGGGGAAACCACACGAGGCATACCACCCGCAGCGTAACCTTTCCCGGGGGAGGGGAGCCCCAGTCCTGTCCTGGCAGGTTGGGTACCCCAGTCTGGCCGAGGGGGGGGGGGCAGTGGTGAACAGACTAAAAACATTACCTTCCCATATCCTTCGGATGCAGGGGTAATTAAGTTACTCGTTACAAGCGGGATCTGGTGGACAATGGAGTTTTCTCTAAACGGAGCAGAACTTTCAGTGAATTCAGGGAATCTGAGAAATCACTGAAGCATGAATTGGGTTTAGTATAAGGATCTGCTCTGTGGTCTAGTGGTATAATCTCTGTCTCTTACACAGGAGATCTTGGGTTCCAACCCCACATTGCTCATTTTAAAATTTTTAATTTTTTTGTCACTGAATTCAGCGAATTCAGTGAAAGCATTTAGAGAAAACTCCAATGAGTTTGGATACTACGAGAATTCTAGAGTGACGAACCATTTTGTCTCCAAAAAGAATATCTGTTCGGCTTTACTATCAATGTTCGGTATACGAAGTCATTGAACTACACTGGATCCCGCTTACAACAAGCTATAGAATTCATTGGAATGTGCTCTTTGTATGCGGGACTAACTCTATCTGAAATTTGGAAACAATTTTGTCAATCAGAAATGTTCCTTTCTGAGAAAAGAATTTGTTTGTTGTAGCGGCCGTTGTGGCAGTTGTGTATTTCATGTTTCTTGGAACCATTAAGGTTCTCGAGCCACTAATATATTTAATTCTTTGAACAGTGAAAAGTAAATCTGTCCCGACACCAATGAGCTTTTCACTATTTAGCAGTCGCATACGCAAGGTTACGTGTTACGTTACGTTATGGTTGAGTGGCTGTGTTGTGTTTGTCTGTTCACAGGGACTTCCCTATCAGAGGATGCAATGTTACAAAACAACCCTTCATCGACCCCCAACACCCCATCCATTGTTTTCATTGGATAAGGCCATGGCCCTCTTCTGGTGCCATTGCATCGTATGATCTAATGACAGGCAAGCAGTTTCCATGGAATGAATGCACCAGGTACCAGGGGTACCCCCCACCACACACGCACACTCCCATAAAGGACCAGGAGGTAACCCCTAGTGGACAGACAAGCGAACTGAAAATATTACCTTCCTTCGTACTTCGTGCTCGGGTGGTAATAAATACGTTTGGTGCTGCCTTGTTACCGACCGCGTTTTCACTTTATTTGTCAGTCCACAGGGGGGGGGGTACCAAGGTCAGGTCAAGGGGGGTACCCGAGCCAGGTCCAGCCAGGGGGGAGGGGTACCAAAGCCAGGTCCAGGCAGGGTGGGTAACCCAAGCCAGGTCCAGCTGGGGGGTACTCAAGCCAGGTCCAACCCCCTGTCTGGGATACCTCAGCCCCCCCCCCCCCCCCGGGATAGGACAGTAGAGCGAACACTTGCTACGCCGCGATCGGTATGCCTCTTGCGTTCACCCAGGAGGACTTTCTTGTTAAAACTTGAAATTAAATTTGAATTACTTGTTTGAGTGCATTCACATTAATAATGTGCACATCGACAGGTCCCCGATTGTGCGTAGGGAAGAAGGTAGTGGCAACATACGGTTTTGCCAGATTTTCCTAACCTCTGTATGAAATCGAGCTAATAAAAGGATAATTTGCCATCATCGTGCAGGCAAAATTCAGTAGAGAAGTAAGCGAATAACTCTGGGGTGTGCTCGTTTTGCTGAAATTTTGTTGGCGTGCACGCGCCAGGAGTATGTTTATGTTTACATTGTTTGGTTTTGTTTTGGTGAAACGTCTTGCTCATTGGTGGAAGTAGCAAAAACAATGTCTCTCATTGGTCAGTGACCAAAACAAAAACAATAATATGACAATAAACAAATTCCTGGCGCGCACACGCCAACAAAATTTCAGTAAAACGAGCACACCCCTGCGGTGTGCTCCTTCAGCTTAATTTTGTGTTAACTCATGTATGCCTGATTTGTTGTTCCCAAAGTTTTACAATGGAAGCGTTCACACCTGCTCGATGTAAAACAGTCAAAATTCAGTGAAGAGCTCATCCAGCTTTTCTCTGCTTCAGTGTTGAATGTGACACTATTCTCACTGCGCCGCGAGAATCAGATTCACAGTTTATTTGGCCACTGTGGTCAAAGCGCATGGACAATTGTGTGAGCATCTCATTGTAAGAGCTAATGTGTCACTATTCACACTGTGTCGCGAGAATTACACGATTCACAGTTTTTCTGTGCCAGACACATCTGGTAGAGAAATACTACAAGCTGAGGTATCAACAGTACACGACCAACTGCTCCAATGTTATAGGACAGAATGGACGAGAAACCGTATCTGTGCAACTTCTGCGATCGGGCATTCACAGATTCAGAAATGTTCAGATCCCACATGAAAGAACATGAATCACTGGACGTCGACATGACTGACATGAGAGAACATGAATCACTGGAGGAGTTGTTCTTTGTGGAAAGTAAACCGTGCCTGTGCGACATTTGTCATCAAGCCTTCCCTGACAAGGAAAGTAAACCGTACCTGTGCGACATTTGTGATGAAGCCTTCCCTGACAAGGAAAGCTTCGCTTCTCACGAACAACAACAACACGCATCCGGAGAAAAGGTGAAAAGTGAAACAGACATGAATCTGAATCCGTGGAATCCAGGTTCTTCTGGACGTGATCATTCCGGCAGCTCCGTCAACCAAGTCTTCTTCTTAACCTGTCCCCACTGTCCTCACACTTTTAGACAAGAAGAGGACCTGAACCGCCACCTGGCGGAACACAATGCAACTTGGATGAATACAGAAATAAAGACAGAGACAATTAAATCGGAATTGTGTTCTGCAGAGCCTCAGCCATATGAACCCCTGTCGCTTGAAGAACACACTGACACATCTGGCCAAATACAAATACGACAGACAATTCTCAACAATGGGGCGGTTTATCAGTGGGACAAACAACAGTTGAAAATGGCAGAGCAAACCGGGAAGAAGTCTCATAACGTTCGAATTCATGGACATCCACCACATAACTGTGAGCACTGTGGGAAAGTCTTTCCAAGTAACAGTAAATTGATTCAACATCTCAGAACACACAGTGGTGAAAAACCATTTCAATGTGAGCAGTGTGACAAGGCATTTGCACAGAAAAGTCATTTGACTCGGCATCTCCCAACACACAGCGGAGAGAAATCATTTCTGTGTGACCAGTGTGACAAGGCATTTACACGCAGAGGTGATCTGAACCAGCACCTTAGAACACACAGTGGAGAAAAACCATATCAATGCAATCAATGTGACAAGGCATTTGCACAGAAAGGTGACTTGACTTATCATCTGAGAACACACAGTGGGGAGAAACCTTTTCAATGTGATCAGTGTGACAAGGCCTTTGCATACAAATGTGTTTTGACTGTGCATCTCAGAACACATACTGGAGAGAAACCGTTTCAATGTGATCAGTGTGACAAATCATTTGTAAGGAATCATGATTTGACTCGGCATCTCAGAACACACAGTGGAGAAAAACAATTTCAATGTGATCAGTGTGACAAGGCATTTGCACGGAAATATAATTTGACTGCACATCTCAGAACTCACAGTGGAAAGAAATCATTTCAATGTGATCAGTGCGACAAGACATTTGCACACAAATGTGCTTTGACTGTGCATATTCGAACACATAATGGAGAGAAACCATTTCAATGTCATCAGTGTGATAAAGCATTTGCATGGAAATCTCATTTGACCGATCATCTCAGAACACACAGTGGGGAGAAACCTTTTCCGTGTGACCAGTGTGACAAAGCATTTGCAATGAGACATAGCTTGCGCCAACATCTCGGAACACACAGCGGAGAGAAATCATTTCCGTGTGACCAGTGTGACAAGGCATTTACATGCAGAGGTGATCTGAACCAGCACCTTAGAACACACAGTGGAGAAAAACCATTTCAATGTGATCAGTGTGATAAAGAATTTGCACAGAGAACTCATTTGACTCAGCATCTCAGAACACACAGTGGTGAGAAACCTGTGGGGAGAGACCATTTCAATGCACTCAGTGCAACAAAACATTTGCACGAAAAGGAGATTTAACTAAGCATATCAGAATACACAGCGGGGAGAAACCTTTTCAATGTGAGCCAGATTTGTGGAATTTTGATGTCCCAGGCTGCAAAATTTCCGGGAACTGTACTATTGACCAACATAAACTCTTCGTCTGTGCTCATTGTAAAAACGTTTTTGAAAGAGAAGAGGATCTGAACTGCCATCTTGAGAGCCACAACACAACTGAGAAAATAGCAGAAATAAAAACAGAAACGGTTGAATCTGAAGATCGTGTTTTCTGAATTGAGATGGTAATAGAGAAGCATCGGAGACTGACGAATCTTTCACTTCCGGACAACACACCGCAATACAAATAGAGCAGACAATGCGTAGTGCTGCACAATCCGTGTGAGTATCAGTCACAGAGAAAAAGTTTTTCAAAAGAATTCGACGTGACCAATTGATAGAATTACGGAAAATACCATTGATTTTTCTTCTTGTAAAATAGGGAAATTTGTTAGAAAAATCATAGTTCAGATAAATGAATGTTGCGTGTGTTTTTTTATTGTAGTTGCCGTAATTCAGCCATGGTTTTTCTAGAAACAGTTTTGGATTCCGATTACAATGAACAGCACAGAAATAAAGTAGTTCAGTTGTATTCGGATTGAATAGTAAATGTTTTGGTCATTGCCGGATGCATGTTAAAACTGAACTCATTGTAAGCGGGACTCAGTGTGCATGAGTATTGTATTATATGTTTTCTATTTTTCTATTTTTTGTTTTGTACATTTTGTATAGTTTGTAGAGGTAGATTTATTCCATAGTTTTTCATTGCTTTTTGTCCTGTATGGATTATTTCGTTGTCCGCATGATTAGTGTTGTCCACAAAATGTTCCATCTGAACTGTGATAGGTGTATTAGTTCCAATGGTATTGTTTTATTGACGATTAAAAATCTTTATTCTTGAACATTTTAAACAAGAAAAGGGAACCGGACATGACCTAGTGGATATATCACCATATCTTTGGCAATCTAGTACCTTGTAAAATCAGCACCATAGTTTTTTACTTTTGTATTTTTTAATTATGTGTAAATTGTGGACGCAACCGTATTTATAATTTTTCTCACAATCAGTTGGGAATTATCCACTGCGATTTGTCCACGTCCTGTTATTCTATTTTATCGTCGATTAGTTACAGATGTGTTCATTAGATGCCCTATTATTACAGTGTATGACCCATGTTGAAGTCAGAGTTTCATTTTATTTGAGAAAACTGAATTTTGCGAACAGATTAAAATTAATGTCGTAGAAGAAAATACGAACACTGTACTTCAATAATGTGAAGAGAATGAATATTCAATGTGTATCTGAAAATAATGTGCCGTGATGTCTTATGTGCCGTGATGTCTTATGTGCCATGGTATGCAATTTAATGTCTTCAATCAATCTGGCTCAGTTCAGTGTATATGATGTGAAAAGAATAAATTTTCATGTGGAAATATGGAAGACGTTTTTATATTTTTGACAAATCCAACACATTTTGGAGGTTAATTTTGTTGATGGTAGTTCTACCGAAGTGATGTGACGAATCATCATCACATTAATTTAAATACAGGTTAGGCACACTTTATTTGAACACGGTTAATTCGAACTTCCACTTAATTCAAATTTTTGATCAAATATTTGTCATAATCTTATCATTTTATGTTTAAAATGTATGCTTAATTCAAAGACTGTTAATTCAAAGTTCCTCTAATTCAAAGT
>JBCAUG010166044.1:0-20138 GCA_038406175.1 Haplosyllis leylae | reverse complement strand
CCCCCGTTAACAGACAGACGCCTGTGAAAACATAACGGGCGGTAATAAAATCGAAATAATGTTAATAATGATGAAAAAAAATTGTTGTAGGCCTCGCAATGTTTTGAGAAAGTGTTGAAAGCCCAACCGGGAAATTATGAAACAATGAAGATACTTGGATCCCTATACTCTTCGTCTGATGATGCAGAGAAGTTGAACACTGCAAGACAACACTTAAAGAAAGTAACAGAACAGTTTCCTGACGACGTTGAGGCTTGGATTGAATTAGCTGGAATTCTTGAACGAACCGACGTTCAGGTAAATGGTGATGCTTTGTTAGATGTCATTCATCAACAGAAAAGTGTCGTTTCCATTATTCTCCAGATATTGTCATTCAGTATCTACTCAGTAAAGGCCAGTGTTTTCATGTTGTGTGAATTTTGTAAGTGTTCATTCTAGGGAGCTCTTCAAGCATACGCGACGGCCACCAGTATTTTGAAAGAAAAAGTGGAGGCTGATATTCCACCAGAAATTCTAAATAATGTTGCAGCACTGCAGTTTCGCTTAGGGAACCTGGATGAAGCCAAGGTTAGCAAATTACGAATACAATACTTCAAAACCGATTTTTTTTTCATTTATTATTGTTGTAGAGGTGCCATGGCATTGTACTCGATTTCATAATGTTAAAGGTATTGAGATTTGGTCACTTGTTGTGGAATCTTCCAAGAAAGTATAATTTTATTAATACTTCCCAATACTTTTGAAATACACATGTTATTTTGTTTTTGTTTCAAGAAATATTACGAGAATTCCCTGGAACGTTCAAGAAAAGAAGCTCAACACGATGAAACATACTACAGTGCAATATCAGTAACAACTACGTACAACTTGGGAAGATTGTATGAGGCCACTCATGAATACGACAAGGCTGAGAAACTGTACAAAAATATTCTTAGGGAACATCCCAACTATATCGATTGTAGGTTATTTTCCAATAAAGCAGTCTGAGTAATAGTTCTGTACATTTGTTTTTGTGATGAATAGAGGTCAGTTGTGAAATTTTGTGTTTACTTGCTCAACAGGTTATCTGAGGCTGGGATGTATGGCACGAGACAGAGGACAAATCTATGAAGCTTCTGATTGGTTCAAGGAGGCTTTACAGATTAATCAGGATCATCCAGATGCTTGGTCTTTGATTGGAAACCTTCACTTGGCTAAGCAAGAATGGGGACCAGGACAAAAGAAATTCGAAAGAATTTTGCAGCGACCCAATACCAAGGACGATCCGTATTCAATGATAGCACTGGGAAATGTTTGGTTACAAACTCTGCATCAGCCAATGAGGGATAAAGAAAAGGTAAGATAGAGAGTGGCATATTTTACAGTTTCACATTTAGCTGAAAGGACTGAACAACACTTCAACGCTTTTATGTCTAATTCTTTTCTTTCCAGGAAAAAAGACATCAGGACCGGGCACTGGCCATGTACAAGAGTGTACTTAGAAATGATCCCAAGAACATTTGGGCTGCCAATGGCATAGGTAAACTCAGTGAATTCCCAATCCCTATCTTTAGTGCATAGCATATTCCGCTTGTGAGTCGATTACTTAAGCAGACGCATGCCGTATCTTTCTCGTTGATATCTAATACCAAATCGTTATTGCACAGGGTGTGTTTTGGCGCACAAAGGTCATATAAATGAAGCCAGAGATGTATTTGCACAAGTAAGAGAAGCAACAGCAGACATGTCGGATGTTTGGCTCAACATTGCTCACATTTACGTTGAACAGAAACAATTTGTTGCTGCCATACAAATGGCAAGTACAGCACTAAATCTTATTCAATCAGCTTTTAGCGTTGTATATTGTGTTATAGTTATTTAGGAAATCGTCTTTGCATTGGTATTGCTACATATTTAATAATTGGATGTATACTTTTCAAAATTTTCAGTATGAAAACTGCTTAAAGAAGTTCTTCAAATACCACAACACAGATGTTTTGATGTATCTGGCCCGAGCATATTTTAAATGTGGAAAATTAAAGGAATGTCGTTCAGCTTTGCTGAAAGCTCGTCATGTGTCGCCGGGAGACAGTGTTTTGCTGTACAGTATGGCTCTGGTTCTGCAGAAACTAGCCACCGCAATATTAAAAGACGAAAAAAGTAATCTGAAGGCTGTACTTGGAGCTGTGAGAGATCTAGAACTGGCTCACAGGTAAGTTTATACTCCTCGCACACTATACGATTACCTTCGTTACATGGGTGGTTTAATTTAAGTATCAATATGCATTCCATTTTACTGATCCAGTGAGGACATTCTCATTGTTAGTGGGGTTTCTTTTGGAAGTTGGTTCATGCAGAACAAAGTGTTTTTATTAAGTTGTTACTGATGGCTGGAGTCGGTGGGGATTAATTTACACTAATTGATCCAACTGGCCCCTTCGCCTTAGTTGGTCTGGATACGAAGTTTTTCAGTGACAATTACAACAAAGAAGTTTTAAAAATAGTTGCGCACAGAAAGATTGCGTGAGGTGTTGCCTTTCTTTACCTGTGCCTGGTTAAGTGACTTATTACATGTAACAGATCCGTGAAAATTCACGGAAGTCTTAGAATGAGGCTTACATATAGTCCACGTTTCTTCCTCCCATGAAAGTTAATTCTGCTGCCGGCAGGCATAAACGCTAGTTAGAATTCCCACTGGCTCATGAAAAATGAGAGAAAGAGAAAAGTATTTTTAGTCAGTCATTTTTTGGTCAGTCTGTAAAGCGAAGGAAAATTTTATGTGAAAAAAATAATAAAAGAAGTTATTTCACAAAACACAAAACTTTAGTTCAGTTATGTTTGCCCACTTTTTTGGCTTGACATGGTAACTTCGTTTGAAGCAACAATACATTAAAGTTTTTGCTTTTCGCTCCAAGGGGAAAATTGGGAAAGTACTTGGAAAATTCACAAATTTTCTTCACCGAAAAGTTGGAACCCTGCTCAAATTTTACGGAAGTTGTGTCGCTCTGATGTGAGGGCGAATTGTTGCATTTGTATTTCATCCATAGTACTTGTTCCTCCAAAGAATAACTTCCAATACGATGAGGTAGTTTTAGGTCTGTTTGAAACAGTTCCTACACATTCTTTTATGAACGAAGTGAGTTGCAGATGGCAGCATGTAAATATTTTATGACTGCACTTGACGGCCACACCATTATCTATTTCGCTATTTAGAATGATGAGAAAGTCGTTTCGCAAGCCAAATGTCTTCTGAAAATAAATTATTAAGAATGTCTGGTGGAGCACCTCTGCACCTTGGAGATTTATTCTGATCAGGAAAGTAGTAATTGCGGGGGTGGTGTTACTAGTTTGAAGTAATTCTCTCAATGGCACTTCTGTTGTTAGCACCTTCTACCGGTTCTGATAAATAAACAACAAACTTGTCTTTGCGCTCGTGTTAGCGTTGTAATATACTTGGAAATGACCCTACGCATGTGTAAATAGTTTCCAATCTTCTGTGTGATGAAAAAATTAGCCACATGACGAATTTTCTGTGGAAAAGATTTACTTGAGAGATTTGTACCGAAGACGAGTCTTTTCTCCTCATCGTTGTGCACGAGTTTGTAAATAGGAAGGTTAACAGATTAAATTAACCTCGAGAGAGAGCACGGCTGCTATTTCGCTCTTTGGGACCTTCTTTTCCGAAACAATGAACAAATTAATGAAGCCGGGCAGGTTGTGTGTGGCAGTGTTAATGTGCAGGAAAACCGGAATTTAATAGGAAAACAGCTCCTTTTATGCTAAGTGGCTGTCCAAATTAGAAATCCATTGTGTAATGTCACAATCTACATGTCAAATACATGTTTAGGACGTAATTAGTCGGTGACGTGAACTCCCAGAGTTTTCTTAATATCTGTTCGTGTTCATAAATTGCTTACTTTTTAACATCCGCGTATGCGGATAGGTAATCATTTCAGTCGGGTCTATCTGTCTGCGTGTCAGTCTGCTCAGGCTATAACTTTTGAACTGCTATAACTGGGAACTTCATTTTCAGAGTACAGATATATCTTTATCATATCTAGGTCAAGTTTGAGTATCAAGTTTATTGGGTCAAGGTCAAGTGAAAAACTGACATTTTTACCTAACTGCTACTTCTGAATGCTTGTATTTTACTAAAATGTACTTTCAACATCAAGGTCATCTGAAGGTCAAGGTCAAGTTCACTAAGTATCAAGGTCAAGTGAAATGAAAGCAATTTTCTGTGTATTTGTTAATGTTTTTGTGATCTATGTGTTACGCGGATGGTACGCCTTTCACTGAAAGGCATTCTTGTATTGTATCCGATAACTTCAATCATGGAGACATTTTTGTTTGTTTGAAAAAGCAAATACATATTAACAGGAAATGATGTGAATTTTTTTCTACATTGATATTTATAGATTAAGATTCTTTGGACCAGCATTTTCACATATAAAGAGGGTCGCCTCGTTCGAAAACTCAGGAGAAACATAACGATCACAAAAAGCTGAACAGAAAAGTACGACATCAATTAGTGACTGAGTGACGAATTAACGCATAAATATTTATTCAGTGGTGGCCTTAGATTAGAAGCCACCGAAAGAACTTTCTGTGGATTTTTTCTAAAATGTTTTCCAAATTCATTGAGAAGAAAGTAGACCAGTTTTTTGCCGACTCGTTAAGAGTCACCTTCGTCATTGCTGGCTGGGTTTGGAGTCAGTTTGATCACTGAATGAAGGTCTTGTGGCAATTAGGTGCTTATTTGTCATTATTTATCAGTCATTTTACGAGCTAGCAGGTGGGTCCCGGGGGATTTTGGGAGTAATTAAATATTCCTATGGCTATTTATTTTAGGGTGTTGTGATCGATGGCTGTTATTAGCTAGCCCATGAATTAGATCGACCTTAAAGACAACATTTCTACTGCCCGCATACTCAGTTGTGGATAGGTAATGTTTTCAGTCATGTCTGTCTGTCCACAGTGGAGTGTCCCCTATTCCATCCCATTGTACCGTAGGATAGAGTCCCGGCCAGCCTCTCCGGTCCCATTACCCCATGGGATACTGGAGCGCGAGCAGTATGCCTCCTAATGCAGTGCTTTCTTGTGTAGCTTGTGTTGGTAATGTTTATGACCGTGCAAAGCAATGGTTCTTATTTGTGGTTTCGGGTACCAGTTAGCAGGTTCCGGGTACCAGTTTTTTGTAATGAGCCACAAAATCTTGTAATGCGTCAAAATGTTGTGTAATGCACTGACACATTACACAACATTTTCGGGGGGGGGGGGGCGGCAGGGGTGGGTGCATTACGAAAAAAGTGGTGCATTCCGAAAAACTTGTACCCGGAACTCACTAACTGGTACCCGAAACCACAAGCGAGAACCATTACTGTTGCAGGCCTTGTAATTTTTTAACCATGTGCATGTGAGGAGAAAAAAAGATGTCAAGAGGCAGTTAGCAAGTGCCTTTACATTCATGTGATTGTTCGTACCTGTGAGACACAGGTTGTAAAGTACAGTTTCACAAACGTTACTGTTCCCAACGGCGAATTGCACTTTCAGTTCGCACTCAGCTTCTAAAGCACAAGATACCGTTCCTACCTTTCTCAGTTAAATTTTAAGACGAAAGAATTATTACGCAGCATTATTACGTCTTTACTTTCCGCTGGGTCGTTTTACCATGTTCTCGTGGCCTCACCGAATACCTAAAACACAGGAGATACTGTAGTATGCCATTTCTAATAAGCTAAAAGCTTTTAAAATCTTGATGAACAACAAAAATTAAGATTTGTATATGCAGAATGCCTTATGGATTTGTTGTACTTGATATACTATTACGTTAAAAGATTCCTTTTGCACAACTGATCTTTTGGTTTCTGGCGAAGTTGGCTCCTACATTTCATTGCGTAGTATGAAGCTATCGGTCTGCCTCCTGTACCTGGAACAAGATAATTCTCCGAATTAAGAATCGCCTGTTGTTTGTCAAAAGAAAATTGCGAACAATGGTACCATTAGAAATTGTTCTATCATCACAGAAACTTTAATGGGCTGTTTCAGCTGAAGGCTTTGTCAGTTAATTGCCTCCAGTGAAACACAATTTGTTTGTCGTGTTCTATTGATTTTGTACATGGACGAGACAATACTGTGAATCTTTTCTTGGTAAATGTAATAACATGTATTTTTTTATAACTTAGGACTAAGCAATTATGAATTTTTCTCGTCTTTTTCAGATACTTCACGTATCTGAGTGTCAATGGTGACAGGATGAAGTTCGATCTGCAGCAAGCCGCAGCTGAAGCCAGGTAAGATTTTTTCTTTCCTCAAAAGCGTAGTTGTTTCCCATGAATGTATGTTATAAGGAAAATTTTTAAAAAAGTAAACCGATCACGAGTACGCTGCTCGGCAGATATTCGCCAAACTAGTTTGGGGGTTATGGTAAGCGTTACTGAAGTATGTAGTATTTACGTATTAATCTCTTTAACAGGCAGTGTTCTGACTTGTTGAGTCAAGCTCAGTATCATGTGGCTCGCGCTCGCAAAATTGATGAAGAGGAAAGAGAACTGCGCCGTAAACAGGAAGAGGAGCGTGAAGCACTTAGACAGAAACAACTTGCAGAACAGGTAAATATTTATGCGTTCCCTTTTAGAGATTCTGAAATTGTGCCACTGCTGTAATTGTAAGTTATGTTGGTTCAAGATGAGTTGCACATATTTTTTTCCAATTATTTGAAAACCAGTTTCTTTTGAATAAAGGCTCTTATGCATTTCTTGCAACTTTAATACTAACATTTAGTTCGGTTTGATAAAACGAATGACATATTATTGCTTTCATGATTATAGTTGGAGAAACAGAGACTGAAGGAAGAGCAGGAGAAAAAACTGCTAGAGCAGCGAGCACAATATATTGAGAAAACTAAAAACATTCTAGTCTTTGAACCAATCGTGGAAGATAAGCCAAAGAAAGGTGGCGGAGGAAAAGGAGTGAGTGTACATTTTGTTTGGCTCAATTTATCTTTTATCTTAATTTCTTCTTTAAATCTTTATGAAACTTCATACATTGATAATAAGACCATTTAATATGTGACACAAGTGAAAAGTAGAAAAGAAATTAAATTTACTGGCACAATACAAAACACTAGATTTAGCACTTGGTTTGAAGTTAACACTTGGATAATCAGTATATTATTCACTGATTGTTCCCGATATATTGACAAACTTTGTCCTTTTTCTCTCTCCAGTACTTTGGGGTAAGCCATTTTGAGATTTCCTGTTGCGTTAATTATATCGCCCACTGCTTGTTAAGATTTAGTAACATTATTGTCTTCTCATCGTAATGCATTCCTTTTTTGGCGTACTATTTTCATAATTGCTGAAATCTGATGTCACTTCCAGAAAGATCGCCACCCTAATTAATTGCAATTACTTTCATCAAACTGTTCACCCATTTCAAGACGTTATCAGCCCTTTTGAGCCCGTATTGAGAAAATATCTTTCATTGTAAATTTCACCAAGTGAAAAATCCGTTTGGAAAGGGATCACTGGTTTTTATTTGCTTCCAAAATCATTAAGGGGTGATGGATGGTTTTTGATCAGCCAAATGATAAGACCACAGCGTGTTTCCGGAATGTTGGAAACGGCTTTAATAAGCAACTAACAAGGTCGAGAAGACAATTACCTGTTCAAGTGCGGGTCATAACGACTTCAGCAGATGTCGATCCATCGTGTAGTTCTGTACATCGATTACCTGTAAACATCATCACTGACTCGATTGATTGAGTACTATCAAGCGATCTACAGAGTTTTCTCTTAAAATGGCACTTTGTTTTCATGTCAGACTTAAGTTTCACCTGGCCATCAAAGTCATGAGCTAATCACTGGTTGTGCGCGAGTCGCAGGTTTGGGATTATGACGGTCGCTACCAAAGTTTACCAAATCTAAAACGTTTTGATCCAGTTGCTAAATTGATGAATAATGCGACTGTCAGTCGAAACGTGAACCTATTTACAAGGTCAGATTCCCATTCCTTAGAGTTAGAAAGTGCAGATTATAATAGGTGATTGTACAGACTGTAATGGGGCATACAGTGGGATAAATGAACTACGTGATGCGGTTTGACTTGTGTCGGATCAGTAATTAGGATGGTCTCCTTTGTTGTGCGTTTGGTCAATCTAATGATGTATTAGGAGAGGCAGCAAAGTATACAGGGAAGATGGGCACATTAAATTTTGTGGCGCTTTTTCATTAAATTGCGAAGGACAGTCCAGAGTAGAAATTGTGAGGTTATGAATTATGTTTGCCAGCACTCTTAATCCTTTGGCATGAATTCATCTCCTTTTTGGAACCAAATGTAAATTTTAATTCACGTTTACATAGAGATTTGATTTTTTTTTTGCCTGGTTTACTTTCGTTCTGAACTAAATGTTTGCAGGAAGAGTCAATGGAACACACACGTATTTCTTGATCTATTGGAATTTCACTGCAAACAGCACTTCACTTTGAGTTGCAGTCACAGATTTACAGCTTCACATGTTTTTATGTTTAAATTGCGATAATTTGCTCTTCCATCGGGAGAATTCCATTGTATACTGAAAGATACTGCAACAATGCCTTTTTGAGGTTTTGCTTATTTGTCCAAATAGATGACTTGTTGCTTTGTCGCAAACTTCTAACGACTGCAACTTCAATCAGAGTCAATTATCATGGGAGTCGTTGGAAGTCTCACACATTACCTTTAAATGCGCATCTTGTACCTCCATGGTAAATGGATAGTACCCACTTGTGGGATTTTGATCCACCTTGCTCATCAAGAACCGGAGTGCATGTTGATACATTACTTAATTGCCTACTCGAAATGGTCCAACTCAGGTATCTTGTTTTGCTCATTTTCCGATTTTAACAGCCGTGTTTCCCATGAAAGAAAAATAAATGTCATATGATATCCTGCTTCAACTTGTTTTTCCCAAATTCACCAATTACAGTCTTAAAATAATATTTATATGAAATTGGAAACAACCGATCTGTACCAAGCAACTGGTTGGTTTACATTAAGTTTGGTAATCAGGTGGATAAGGTTAGATGTAGCCTTAAGGATGCTCACATAACAATGTACCTACACTGATGGAGTCTTTTGCGGCATAACAAAGAGCAAGCTTTATTTAATCATGTCTCTTCATGCTTGAAACAGATTTTACTTCGTTACGTTGGTAAATTGCCTTTTACGTTAACGTGTTGAGTGCATATTGGCAAGTAATTAATTGAACGCTTTACAATTTGCAGAAAAAGCGGGCAGAAGATGGAGAGATTCTGTCAGATTCTAACTCTGAGAATGAAGCGCCCAAGAAGAAACGAGGCCGCAAGAAACGGGAGCGCGAAGAATCCAGCGACTCTGAGCCCGAGTATGATTCGGACGGAAATCTGAAGAAAAAGAGAGGACGGTACGTTAGAGTGATGTTCGACATTTTAAATGCTCGACATAAAGACAAGTTAATTTACCAACTCTTCCACATTAATTGCCAATTCGAACGAATTTTTTTAATTTCTAAAAAGATCCCGTCGTCGTAAGGAAGGAAAGATAAAGAAGAAACCAAAAGATGATGGGTTGTCTGCCAAGCAGCGTATGAAGATAAAGTCACAAGCGATGGTGGACTCTGATTCTAGCGACTCTAGTGGACCAAGTCGATTAAGAATTAGTCCCGGGTGAGTGTGCGTCAAAATAACTGAACGTAGTGGTGGTTATACAGTGGGTTTTCTCTTCTTTTGCCAAGTATGTTGTTATATGAATGTTTCTATTCTCCACAGCCGGTCTGGTAGCGATAGTGGAAGCGGAAGTGGTAGCGATTCCGACGTTGGCAAAAAGAAACGGAGAAGAATAATGTCATCCGGGAGTTCAAGTCGTTCAAGATCAAGATCAGGGTCATCCCGATCAAGGTCCAGATCACGTTCGCGTTCAGGTTCAGGCTCTCGGTCGAGATCAAGATCACGTTCCAAATCTAGGTCACGGTCTAGAAGCGGATCTGGATCAAGATCTGGCTCTAGACGGTCTGGAAGCGGATCCCCAAAGGGCTCACGAAGTAGATCGCGTTCTAGATCTGCAAGTGGGTCACCAAATAGGTCCAGGAGTAGATCACGTTCTAGATCTGCAAGTGGATCAAGATCAAGAAGTCGTTCTCGATCACGATCTGGATCACCAGTATCGGGAGCAGGGTCACCCAGGTCTGCAGGTGGTTCACCTCGATCCAGATCAAGGTCACGAAGTGGTTCAAGGTCAAGATCTGGATCCCCTGCTGGTTCTGGAGGAGGAAGCGGTCCAGGATCAGGAAACGAAAGTGACTGAGAGATTACAGGAAGCAACAGAACAATTTCATCGAAACTTTGCTTTGTCTAAGAAAACACCTTTGAGCTTTATGGACAAGCTCAGCACAGAAGTTAGTGGTAGATTGGTGTAAACAATTTAAACAAGTAACTAAAACATTGATTGTACATAATGATATTACCAATACATATTATACATGTGGACACAGTCAAGATTGGTCGAAATACTAAAATAGAATCCCCTCCTTGCCCCTTCACGTGAGATCAAAGGCTACTTTAGCTGAAATACTAAAAAAGAAAAAAGCACGCTGTAAATATATGCGATAGTACTTTCCCAATAAAAGCAATAGATACATATATTTCTGTTTGTCGTAGTGTTGCCATGTAATAACTTTGATGAGACTCTTTTCTCACAGATATCTGCTGAGAAAAATATCAGAATTGATCTGAATTTAACTTTAGATATGCAGCTACGACGGACGGCATATCACTGGCTATTGAACCAGAATGGCGGGCGAGGGGACCCCCCCCCCCCACCCCCGCGTGAAAGGGTCTATTGGATTAGCCCAATGTGGAATCGTTAGCATCCGCGGTCATAATTGCTTAAATCCCCCGGTGTTCTGTCACGGAATACCCGGGCATCAGACCATAACTAATTAATGTGAATATCACTCGGCCTTCTGACATTGGGCAAGCCAAAAAATATATTGTAACCAAATGTATTATAACAAAAGAACTGAGGCAGAGGAATTTAAGTACAAATTTTCAGTGGAATCCTGTAACTGGATATTCTTTTGCAGGATTTTTAAAAGGATTATTCATTTAGGTGTTTAAAATCCTGCAACTGGATGTTCTGTTTCATGAATTTACAGAATACCAGGCGTCAAACCACAAATCCCCAGGGGAGGTTTCCAAAGTCACACAAAATTATGTACAAATCCCATGAGAGTGTTCCTAAAAATGGTACACCTGTGTGCCATATGAATCAACCACTTTGAATCTGTCAAAAATGACAATTCTACACGTAGGAGCAAAATTAGTCACATCCAAATAACTAATAGTGAGATTATGCTACAATCTATTTAAATCCACTGTTAATTATCACCAAGGGACATACCAAAGAGATCGGATAAGCCTTTACTCCCCGTGTGGTTGATGCTTGCTATGGGGGGAGGGGTGAAAGCATGTGTTCTTAGATCACTGTGTTGACATACAGAAGGCTGTTTGTGCCTGTGAGTACTTTTTACATGAGTCCCTTTTTAGTTGCTCCTGCTGCTGAAGCAGAGCAACTTATCTTCTGACTGTGGTGTCTGTTTGCTTGCTTGGTTATTTGTTTGCTTGTAGACAGAGAACTTAATTTCAACTTTGACACCAGATGGCTCATGAGACTGATTTCTAGTATTGACACTAGATGACTCTGCTTTTTGCTCAATGACACCACAGACTCCTAATGACACCACAAGTGCTAAATGACACCACATATTACAGCTGTACTCACAATAATTCAGTATTATTTCATATCACATAGTTCTATTTAACAATTCAGTATTCAGGGTTCCCACATTACCTGGAAAACCTTGAAAAATGAGAGTACACCTGGAAAAATCATGGACTTTTGCAAAAAATAATAAAAATCATGGAAAAAGTACATAGAACGTGTATTTTATTGAAGGTAAAGTTTTAAGTGGTTAGCAACTGTGATTATAATTAGCACAATATGATTTTGTTAATACTCCAGTATTATTTGTATGAAAGACAGCATGGCAGTGGTGTCTAGATTACATATACATATTCAATATGTCAGTGTTGGTATTATTCATATGAAAAGGTGTTTCCTGTCAGGGTACTCATTATTCTAGTATTATTTATGGAGGAGTTCTTTTTCCAAGTACTCCCAAAATTTTAAGTTTTTTTGTGCAGAAAATTGTTTTTAGAAATAAAATTGAAGAACTCAGTAAAAAGATAAGACTATTTTGGAATGAAAATAATGTGTCAGTTATGTGACTATTTATTTTTGCTGATTAGCTCTTTAAGAAGTATCTCAATTTACAAGCTATTAGTTGACACTTCATCCCTCCTGTGCCTAGCATGTTATGTGGCTGAAAGGGTAGGTTTTACCTTTGGATGGTGTAAGAATGGTACATTTATTTTTATGTAAACATTTATCTAAAGTAATTGGAGGCCTAATATTATTGGAAATATACCTGGAATTTTCTTGAAAAAAACCTGGAAAAATCATGGAATTTTGTCAGTCCAGAAATGTGGGAACCCTGAATTCTTCTTGCTTCCGAAAAGCTTTTGAAATAAAAAAATTTCTTCTGCTGATTAAATGATTCAGTGTGGTGATTTGTTTGGTTCCATCTGGGTCGTTCAAGAGTTTCCGTGTTGTTGGCTTGGAGTTGCTAAGCGTTAGGCATGAAAGTTTCTCTTTCAAGTAACATGGGATGGGCGCAATGAGTAGCCTTTGTGATTTAATAAGTAGAAAGAATGGAAATTACACTGATATCAGATTTTATTGTGCGACGGTGGATTTCACCAAGGAAACGTTTAAGAAGTGTTAATGAAAATGTCTTGACATGGCTTGTCTCCGTCAACAATTTCGCACGGTGAATTAATTTAGTTGCGTTGAAGTAATTTTGGTGTAAATGCTTTTCTTGGTATTTTTGAACGAATTGTTTCAAAACAAAAATAAGTTAAATAGTGGGGTGTGATCGAAATCTTCAGCCCTAACCTGTAGATTTAAATGTTTAGTATTTTATCTTTCTGGTACATGGTGAGCAAATGTACATTGAAAGACAGACGATTGCTCCAAAAAGTGAAATACAACCTATTTGCTGAACACGTTCACTTTCCTGCTCATAGTTTTTAGTAACCAGTCCAAAAACACAACTAATTTGTTAATTAAGGGAAGAATTAAAGGAAAGTTACAATCGTTCTTCAATACTACCATAACACTTCCTGGTTTTGCTTACAAATTCTGAGATGAAATCTCACGATCACCATGATGAATCCACGTGTTACTGGGGTACTTTACCGACAAAAATGTTTCCGTAATATGCTGGGGCGTTAGTGGCAACGGAACCTCAAGTTGAAATCATCTGTTTCCGGGGTCCTTTGATGTGATTTCCTGTTGATGGTATTGGTTTTGCGGATAATAATTTACGGTGAATTAGTCAGCTGAGAAAAGAATTTCTTAGCGATTACCACACATAAAAGGCATGCATGGTACTTAGTTACCTTTCGCCAGGAATTCACTCCTCTGAGGCGGTTCTGTTCAGTCTCTTCAAAGAGAACAACTTCATCGTTCAGTTTGCTTCGTTGCTGTTAGCGGTAACGAATGTTTCAACTGGGAAATGCTGCTGGCTCACAAGGTTTCAAATTGATCACTAAACGTAAACTCTCTTCCTGTAATTTTAAGAGATTTTGAAGCTCATTTTCAATAGAAATTTAATTGTGTGCGTAGGAATAGAGATACTTTTATGTTATCTTAGCGTTATAAATAAAGTCTTTTGTTTCTCATTTTTTAAACTAAAATTGGTTGAAACTTCTACTGATTAATTTTAATTTTAGAAGTTCCTCAAAAATGGAAAAAAGAAACAGTTTAAATTATTCACAGTTGCAAGATTTTTTCTCAAAACTTTATGAATTCTTTGTAATTTTACCGTCCTTGTAATTTAAAACCAATTTATACAAATCATTCAAGTAATTCTGCAGATAAAATATTTTTAGTCCTGACAAAAGACTGCATTTCGTGGAGGTAGTAATCAGCTGACTCGGTGATAGCAATTACTGTTATTAAAGGAAGCTATGTAATTGGCTTTCAACCCGGGGGTGCAACCCATAGGATTCTTTACATAATCTGTCATTTCGGATTGGTTCATGGTCGGGCGATCGTCCCAAGGCATCGCTTCCTTCTTAAAACCGCGCTTAAAACAGGGTGATTGTTAGGGTACCGTGTACCAAGGATGAACTAACCCCAAGGGAGGTTATGAATGGTTTTCTATTGAGTATCACTTCATCGTTCAGTTTGCTTCATTGCTGCTACTGGCAACCTTTTTTTCCGGCACAATGGCTAATTGTGGGAAATTGCTTGGAATGACCAGGGAAACTGATGGTACAGTATTGTTGACATAAGTTTCCCAGGCCTGTAGAAAACCTAATTCAGACAGAACATTCTCAATCCAAACAACCTGACGGGGTTTCATTGCAAATGCTTTTCATTTCTACCACTGTGACACTTTGCACTTCCAAGCAAACCGCTGCGGGTTTTGTAAACAGATAAAATGAACCCATAACAAGGACCAATATATCATGCAACTCAGTTCGCTAGACTGTCAATGTTATGTTTACCTGGTTATGTGGCTCTAGATGGTGATCTCAACTGATAACATTCGCTCATGTGGCAGACATATTTAAAAGGCTAAAGGCTCTTTCAACAATGAGTTATTTAATAAAGATCGTGTTACAACGAATAGTTTAATACGAAATGTCATTGAAATTGAAGAACCCTTGGTATCCAAATGTAAAAGTCTGTTTTGGTAGATTTTTAGAGTTTCATAAAGGATAAAGCATTGCCTCGCTGAAACTGAATAGTTTGACCACCTCGTTGCAAAACAGTTTTAAATTAATTTCCCTAAAGAAGTCACCAGATAGATTTGCGGACATTTTTTGCAATGGCAGAAGCGACTTTGACGTTTCAAACAACCGTTTTCTTATCTCAAAGCTACGGTAATCTTTATGGCGAGATTAAAATAGAAATATTCATCAAATATATATGTGTGCGTCTCATGTCCAAATTTGACCATGTTTTCAAAAATAGCACTTATTCACCCTCACACAAATCTGCTGAGGTGGTCGGTGAATAAATCTTGGTATTTGTTTAAAAAAAAGTCTGTGTAATTAGTTGATAGTATTTAATTTTAAGATTCATGTGTGGAGACCTGCACTGGTTCTCTGTATAAACTTTGTTTTTGTAAAAAAAAAACATACAGAAACTGTTGGTGTTTTAGTCCAGTGAATTTACTTGTAAATTATAGGGAAGATGAAGTGACAGGATAATGAGGTAATGTCGGCATAGTATGAAGGGACTGTTTATCGCACTTGAATGGTAGACCTGCAATCTATTCTGAGCACTGAACATTTGATCTATCTATGGCCTTCGGTCATGATGGTGTAAAACTACTTCAGTCCAATTCTGTCTGTTGTGACTATAACTGTTTTAAATGGGAATCTGTAGTGAGATCTGCTGCCTCAGGCTCGGGCAATTCCTTGCATACTCAGTCACTTGTCACCAGTTGACGGTCGGTTGGATTGCCTCAGGGACTAGTTCCCTGTTTGGCGCACCTGGAATAGGGTATGGTTTTAGGCTATCAAAAGCATTAATATCTTTGTTGGAATAACTTACCTGAGAATTTAATTTCTGTTGCAAAGGAGTAAACCCAATTCAGCCTCCCATTAACAATACGAACATTACCGGGTATTACCGACCACGGGCCCCGTCCCTATTCCACCCGGTAGGTGGGGGGACCAGTTCTTCCTGTGATCCTTCTTGCCTGTTTCTTCCGGAGGGTTTCTGGTCCCCTACCTACTGACCTGGGGGTGTTCAGACTACAAATTTTGAACCGCCGGGGACACACCCCCGCCGGTCCAAATTCTTTCATTTTCATGCAGTTTTTGGAGAAATGTTGGGACAACTGTCTGGGAAATCTTGGATCCACTACTGTGCAGTATACCTTTCTCATTGTTTGAAAAAAATTGAAACAAAATAAAGTGATGGTTTGCAAATGCATTCCTTGTATTATGTGGAATAAAGGAGAATACGAATAAGGTTTTGATAATCACAGAAATGATCTTAAACCCCTGTAATAAGCCGAAGGCTTTTGAACGGGTCTCTAATGCTCCATGTTTGAATACTTTGCCCAAGGCTACAGACGGACTACATTCTAATAATGCACATTTCCAGCCCTTTTAATAAGACGGCTCATCACAAAGTTTAAAGTTTGGTATTTTTTAAATCTACACTATCTTGTACTTGTATCTGTTGTCATTCTGTCTAGTATAAAGTAAATTAATGGTATTGCGCTGCGGTAGAATTTCTGTCTTCAAATATGGTGTCACACTAACATTAAGGATTGAGTGGGTGGACGTGGCCGCATTTGCTTGATGTGAAATTGACCATATTTACACCTGACATACTCCAACCATTACATTTCCTACTTATTTGGAAAAAGGTGAAACCCAATGAGGTACACAACTATTGTACACAAATTGTACATAACTACACGTGAGAAGATAACAACAATAAAACCGCACAGCAAGGTAATCTGGTTCGGAGAAAAAGGAACCATGAGGTGAACCACAGGCTCTCGGGTACACTTCAGGGTCTCTAGCTTTAAGTAGTTCCACGCACATTGGGGAACGAAGAAAAATCACAACTATTTCTTCCTTTAGTCGCATTCATTACTCACGCGCGAAATTTGAAAAGAAATATGAGTACACTTCAAGGACTGTTGAACTAGATTCAATTAGTGTGAAGCAGTGCGTTGCATTTTTTTCCTCGAGAAAATTTTGTTTTAGCTGCCTGCGAGAATTCATGATAGAAAATCGCTTATTGGAACGCTTATCTGGTCCTTCCCACCAGAAGCGGATTAGTCCTTCCTGCCAGAAGGAGGGGGCCTCCATCCTCCCTGTCCCAGTGCATCATGGGAGAGACCCGTCCCCCCCCCCGGACAGAATCACACACGACTGAAACCATTATGATACGTACGTGGTCGGTAAAAACTGAAAACGCGCCATTAATTGTATACTTCGCCGAACATAAGATTATCGGAGTAAGATGGCTGTTGATTTAATTTGGTGACATATCTGGTTTAAAACCTTATGGTTACCAGTAGATTTCCACAATTTTATATTCCGCTGCAATTATGCGCTTCATTCCCAGAACAAGGTGTAAATAATGAGTAAAATGCAATGGAGATTTTTTACCCATTAAAGTTACCCGGGTAGTGTCTATCAATGCAGAATGACATCTGAGGACAAAAGACAAGCTCAGTAACTCTATTGACAGAAATCATACAGTAAACACAATGAATTAACGTCCTGTTGTGATAGATAGTGCGGATTGAATGCACATATTTTGTCTCCCGGTGACCACGTAACAACCTCTTTCCCAGCCTTCCCACGCATCCCTGATGGAAACCTTGGTTCCCCTATTCACACAGACAGCTATTTCCAAATTACAAAAGCACACTGACACATCGAAAATATCGTCAAAAGAGAAGGTCAATTTTTCTTGGAACAAAGTTCTGAATGATAAATGACAGTTGGGTCCAAAATATTCTGGTTGATATTCTGGTAGTGTTAGTATTTACTATTTAGGGTTTTGATAAGCTGCAATTCTAATTATTGGTATTGATTGGTACACGTAAGCAGTACCCGGTTGTTTTCGTACACATTTTTTGTATTACTGACACTCGCTTTTTTAGAAGAGGTTCAATCTTGTAACTGTAATTTGAGTAATTCAGTGACATTTAGATGCATGTGTGCGTGTCCGGCTTGATTGAATGGCTCACTCAGACATTCCTCCGTTGCACAATCACACCGATCCACCCGCTGCATTACTAATTGCTGCTTGGAAATTGTAAATCCCAGAAAAGATGTAGAGTGAGCCGGACTGGATACAATCAGCCCATTTATATCTGCAGTCACGCAGTGGTCATCCAAGAGGTTTTAGTGTTTGAGTAAGATTTATTGTTACAGCGCATGTCTTGGAATTAAGTGGAAATGTTTTAGCGACTTGAGTAGACTAGAAATCTGCTGCCATTTCTGGTAGCCAGGGGTTTAGGAATTTAAACGATTTAAGAATAGAAGGTTCCACCATGACACAGGCAAGCAATAAAGAGACGATCCAATCACTGGCAATGTCTTTGGCCAGTAGTATCAGAATTAAGGTTCACACAACTTGAGTCAAACCACCTGTCTATGGGTATCTGATATTTGACCTTATTTAAACCTTTACACCTTTGCTTGATATTTATCTTATTTCGTATGAATTTGTCAGGTAATTTGGTACAATTTGCTACCAAATTCGTTTCGGAAAATAGAATATGATTACCTTCAAGGATACCTTATTAGGGACCCCACAGCATACCAATTTTGTGACAGGGCTGTCATCACACTGTCATACGACATGCTTTGATCATTGAGTTCCTAATTGTCATGCAAGCATACATACGTGTGTATGCAAAGGCAATCCCTCACACCTGCAGACTTTAGCGACAGTACATGATACCCAAGACCCCCCAACACTTACAACCCCCCCCTCCCCACATCAGAGTTTTGTGTACAGTTCCATTCGAGTTCCATTCGATAGACAATAAGCACGCAACTTTCTGAAATGTTTTTAGCTTATTATTTTCCAGGTTTCTCACATTTACATTTCCGACAAGGCGTCTCAGTCAAAAAGTTTTGATGTCAAGAGCGGCATGTCGACATTTGCTTGCGAAGCACAAATGTTAAAAATGATTCCATAACTATGATAATTCAGAAATGGCGTCTGATGTACGTGCACAGAAGACATTCTTTTCCCCCGATTGTACTTGGCAGCACCTCTTAAACTTTTGGGAAAGTTTACAAAGTTTCCCAGTTCAAGTTCATTCGATGTCTTGCATGCCAACAGTAATGAGGAAGGGAGTACTGGGGATTCTTGTTGTTCTCTGTAGATAGACAGGTTGCGTGCAGAATGCTGTTTATCCTGGGTGAGTTCAGCCCACCAGCTCAGTAAAAACCGACTCGTCACGCAATACATTCATTGACATCCATTGTAATCTCTCCTGCAAATGGACCAGCATGATGTCCCTCTGTGGAACTTACTTAATAAGCCTAACTGCAGGATTTATTCAACTTCCATTTGTTCCTGATTTATAGACCTTCGGCAATGCAATGCAAGAACATGCAATATTGTCTTTCCACCTTAAACCTTGTGAATTAATAAAATACTTTCTTTGGCGATTAAAATAAGAAGCTACGTCGCAGCGATTGGGCGCAACTTTACCAATTGATGGAACTTGAAGAAGGTCGAACTGTTTCATTACATTCATTATTTCTCTCCTCGGAGATTGAATATCAGTTTTAAAATGTACTGTGATTGTTTTGTGAATGTCTTAGTTTCTTATGAAAATCATGTTTAGATCACACCTCTATTTCTACAATTAACTTACAATTAAACGTCCATAATTTTACCCTGAATGCAGAGCACAATAGTTCCATGTTGAAATCACTTTGGCGTTGATGGTGACATGAAATCTGGCTATCCTCATGCCCTCGCTGATCTGTTACCTCATTCCTTACCGACGTTTATCAGGTATTTTGTGTGAAAGTCATGCTCAGCAGTCGAGACAAGGCTCAAGCTAATATCAATCAGTGGCAAAATATACAAATGGTAATAGGAGCAGTAGAAAGATAAGTACAAACTAATGATTGGCTTTTATCAATTTGCGCTGTTCTCATGTTCCAGTGAGTATTCTGTCATTCTTGTGTTGAAAGATGATTTTATGTCAGTGTTCCGTCTGTTTAAACAAAATCCGACCACTGATGACCTGTATTTATCATTTTATGTGTGTCCATTGTTTCTGATGACCGAAGAAAAAAAAAGAAATTACTGTTCCGCTTGATTTACTTTGTAAACTACATTGATATATTCAAGTCAGAAATTGAGCAATCAATGGACATGTGGTGGAGTATTCTAGATGGAATATAAACCAATAATATTTCGATACTTCATAATACAAGAAAGTCCTCCTGCGTGAACGCAAGAGGCATACCGCCCGCTGCGTAGCCGACCTATCAAAAGATTTCTGT
>JBCAUG010165933.1:0-20140 GCA_038406175.1 Haplosyllis leylae | reverse complement strand
AAAGCAAAGTTACAGGTAAATTAAAACACATAATCAGATAGGGCGCGACACAATTCTGATAAGAATTCTTGTTTTCTGATGTACAGATAGATCCAATGAAAAATATGGGTAAGGACAACTACGGAAAGAAACCGCCAGTAATGACCACTGTTTCCAGACGATCATACAGCAGCCGGGTATGAAAACAATTGATAAATAAAAAAAATTAATGCAACTGTATGAAGATGACATACATGCGTATAATTAAGAGCTGAAAGACTTAACTGCTTGGATCGTTCTTGATTTGAGGTGAAAACTACAGCCATTTGATCATTCTTATGAGCAATAGTGTTTTCTTTTGGGAGGGCCAAAGCCTCATCGCTATTTCTTTGGATAATTTTACAAACATGATGCTGTGCGAAATTGTGTAGTGGGTCTTTTTTCATTATTTCAGCCGTTTACTACTTATCCCGGTGACTTCGACAAGGAAATGCCTTCCTCGCTGGGGCACGGAGGGCTTTGGATGCCAGAATATGCAAGACCATTATGGATAGATCTAAAGAATATGTTTCTCAGAAAGAGAAGAATGGAAACATTACAAGAATTCTGTGCTAAACTACAGGAATTTAATCTGCAGCCCACCGCAGACATCGTGCATGGTGAGTTGGGTCTCTTACAACCGGAAAAAGCATTAGAAGCCCGTGACACTTTATCATATATTCTACGGAAAGAACCGAACCCAGACCTATGCAAGTTTTTGAAAGGGGTACTAGAAAATGAATTAGAAGTATTGAACAGAATGTCCATGGATATGAGTGATGAGTTGAAATCGTTACTCAGAAAGGACTACGAACCATGGATGAGTGCCATTCAAAAGCTCACAAATCTTGATCATGATAAATTTCAGAATGTGGTGAACTCTTGGTTTACTACCATACAGAATGGTATCATTTTTGAAGGTGATATAGGTTCTTCTGCGGTGGTTGAAAACATACGACAGAACCTCATCAAAGTAAAGGATAAAATAGCCACTGCGAACGTACGGTTGAACTTCTATCGTCAGCTCAACAAACATAATTTAGAACCTTCGACCAAGGATTTGGCTGCTGAATTTCTCGAATGGCCAGGAGACCGCAGTATCGTCTCGAGATGGCAAATGTTCAAAACAAGAACTCCAAACCCAGATATCAACGATTTTTTTATCACAGAACTTGAGAATTTAATGGCTGATCTGCAGTTCGAATCACAGGAACTGAGCCAGGATTTTGAGTTGTGTTTTACAGACAAATCGCAGTATTTAGATGAGATGCAGAACATCCAGAAATTAACCGAAGAAAAAGTTAAGCCATTACATCAAGTGAAAGAGGAATTGCTGAATGAGAAACGAAGTAGGTCTGATAAAACAAATACAATGTCTTCAGGAGACCATAATTTACGAAGAGCTCTCACAAATGTCATGTACAGACAGGCCCGCACAAATATAAATTTAAATTTCTACACTAAACTAGAGAGCTTAATGCTCCAGCCTTATCCTGATGTGTGTGTCCGAGAATTGATCCACTGGGTGGGTGATAAGGAAGATATTTATAGAAAGTGGAGAGCGTTCAAGGAAACCTCGAACATGGACTTCACATTTTTTTTCAAGAGAGAGCTTCAAGAGTTAGCGGTAAATCTAGAAGACCAGTCCAAAAAGCTTCAAAGCCAATTTGAGTGTAAATTCTCAGACAAATTGGAGTACCACAACGAATTGAACAAATTAAGCCTCTCAGCACAAGAGCCTGTTGCTACAGTCCAACAAGAAAAAGATCAATTACTTGAGCGCATTTTGGACAGTAACAAGAAGAGAAGGGATTCAGCTCAGAAGGAAATTTTGGCAAAGAAGCTAACCAAGATTATGATAAGGAAATCCAGAGTAGATGTGCATCTAAACTTCTACAGACGGCTTCAGAACGAAGGCCTGGAACCAACTTTCACAATCTGTGAACGAGACCTGACTGATTGGTTAGGTGACAGAGATTGGATCACCAAAAAGTGGGAGAATTTCATGCAAAGTCAAAATCCCTGTAGGACCAGCTTCTTCATAAATGAGCTGGAGCAGTTAAAGGCTGATCTAGAACAGAAGTCAGAAAAACTAGAAACTGACTTTGCAGAATTGTATGACGATAGCGTCCTTCATCAGCGTCACTTGGAAACTATTCACGATTTAGTTGAAAACAGCAGGAACATGCAGAAACTGAAGTACGCCAAAGGCCAATTACTAAAGAAACTTCTTGGTGAAGAAAACGAATCTGCTGAATTTCCTGAGTTGCCATCAAATGAAGAGGTTAGTTCCGTTTGAAATTTACAGAAAAGACAGTTGCAAAAATTCAGAAATGCTTTTACTGTGTTTCTGAAAAAATATCTGAAATTGTTTCGGCATATTATTTCAGTGAAGTATTATCGAGAGTGTCATCCTTTTGGCACTTAGTGTAGTTTCTATAATTTTCAAAATTACTATATATGGAAATGGACAATAATCTAGTTGCCCAAAGTAAAAATTGACAGCAAGTTATATCCCGAACTGAAGCTGGAAATATGTGTAAATTGGTTGGTGCAAGTAAACCAGTTGCGACCCAAATCTAGTGTGTGTTTATATAATTTGATGATTCTATCATTTATCCAGGTGCAAGACACACGCAGTTGTGCAAATTGGAAAGTCCCTGACTACGTCAGACCGTTGTGGATCGACTTGAAGCAGACCATGATGAAAGAAATGAGATCGAGAGAATTGTTGGAATTTTGCAAACGTTTAGAAAAATTTAGATTGCAGCCATCCATTAAAGACATTACGAATGAGATTCGGATACTTCGAGGGGTGAACATTTCATCAGTTGAGGACAGATTGGCAAATTTATCAAAACCAAATGCCAACGTGTGCAAGGGTTTCTCCGAAATGGTAAACGATGAAATGGAAGGTTGTTTAAAACGTTTACAACATCTCAAGAACGAAATAAAGACGTTGTTCAAAACTGACACGGAGTACGAAACCTCCCTTGGTGTTATTAACGTAATGGTTAGTCGAGAAAATACGAAGTTAAAAGCATATCTGGACAGGTGGTTCAAGAACATTCAGAATCGAGCGCAAGTCACATCCCAAAACGAACAGCAGAAAAACGTCAGCAGAGCCATGGCCAAAAAAGCTAAGACAGAAGTTCGTTTAGATTTTTACAGGAAACTGGTAGAACACGATTTGGAACCCACAGCGGATATTTACGACAAGGAATTACGAGACTGGCCTGGAAACCAGGACGAAATCAACACTAAATGGGAAAATTTTAGAAAATCATCAAGTGAAAATCCATCGAAATTCTTCATCACTGAATTAGAAACACTGTTGCCCGGTCTAGAGAGAAATGCAGAAGAAGCCCGACAAAAATTTAGGAAGCTGTGCAGTAAAAGGGTAGAATATGACCTCAGAATGGCCCCTGTTCATGAGGTAGTGAAAAAGCGAAGCGACGAGGTGAAAAATGTGAAAGACCAAATCTTTAAACGACTGAAGAGAGAAGCTGCTAGAACCTTGTCAGATTCTCAGTTTCATCAGGTAGTACCATCTTTTCATGTATTATCTGAGTGTGAGGAATGAAAAGAGGCGTAGCAGTTAGTTGGCACCTCATCCACTCAGGCCACAACTTTATTTCTATCGCAGTTTTTCAAACATCTGTGTCATTGAAATCATAAAATATTGGCACCATTTACCGCCTAAAAGATTCATAAAGCTTCATGTATACAGAAGGACATTTAAATAATACTTTTGGTGATAATATTTCATTTCACCTGTGGCTCTAGTCAGAACTGCAGGTTCCTTGGATAGAGAAAGTCTCCAAAATTTTGTGGGCTATTTAGACATTTTTAGTACCATTTTTTTTTATTGTTTTAGGAAGACCATACACTCAGTCGTGAAGAGTGGCTAATGCCTGCAGATATTAGACCAAAGTTTATTGAGCTGGGAAAACTTATGAGAAAGAACACCAAAGTTGAATTACTGCGAGAATTCTGCAAAAACCTGGAGGAACTCGGCTTGCAACCAATTGCCGATGATGTCGTCTGGCACTTGAGAAGTATTTCAGGTGAAAATTGGTCTGATGTTCGTGAAAATGTTTCCAATTTGTTGAAAGAACCACATACAGACCTCCGTGCCTTATTTAGCGAATCCTTGCTTCGTGAACGAAACGCCCTGGTAGGAAAAATAGAAGCTTTGAGAAACGAACTGAAAATTTTATTTGACGAAGAGGCTGATTTCAACATGAGTTTAAGGATCATTGACAAGATGTTGAGTCCCGAGAGGGATAAATTGCAAGTGGAACTTAAGAGGCAAGTAGAGAAGATTACCCGCAAAAACAGAAAAGGCCCAGAAGAGAAAGGTCAGGGGAGAGAGGCACTAATGAAGGAATTCACGAAAGTCTACAAGAAAAAGGCCAAAGCGCAAATCCATCTCAACTTCTACATCAAGCTCCGGGATAAATATTTGCAACCGTGTAGAGAAATCTGTGAACGAGATATAGCAGACTGGTTGGGTGATCGCGAATCAGTCGAGGCACGATATTATTCTTTGAAGGAGAGTGTCGATACAGATTTCACTAGTTTCTTCATTGCAGAACTAGAAGCATTACTTGCCCACTTGAAAGACAGATGTCGAGAATTGGAGAAAAATTTCTCTTCGGTGTTTAGTGATCAAGTATTATTTCAGAAGAAAATGAACGTCATTGATAAGATAGTCGAAAAAGACACAGTGAGTGTTAAGTACGCGAGAGATAAATTACTGAATACACTTCTACGTAAGTCTGAGCAACCAATGACGTCGAGAAAAAGTAAATTACCAGAGTCTGGCATCGCTAATATGAAAACCGTTGTACGTGACTTGTTGAAAGATAGCGGTATTTCTATTTCAAGAAAGGTTGAAGTAGAACGACAACTAAGAAAGGCATTAGGAGAAGTTTTGAAAATTGAAAGCCGCGTGGATTTCTACGAGCAACTCTTGAAACAACAGTTACACCAATCACCTCAGGATTATGAACTGGACTTCAAATATGGTTTGGGTGACAGAAAACACGTCTACCAAAGATGGGCAAATTACACAAGGAGACCAGCTTCTGACGTTCGAAAATTTATTCTGGTGGAATTGGAAGACTTTTTGATAGACATGAAACAGAAATGTAAAAATTTGGAGCAAGAATACAAATCACATTTTGAGGACAACGCAGAATTTTTACTCAAGTTGAACAATGTTCATGATTGGGTCGCAAAGACATCACATGATGTTCAGAAGGCCAAGGATAAGAAATTGCAACAGCTTATGAGTTCAAAAGACTCTGAATTGGGCGCATTCAAGGAAATAGCTGAGGTGTGTATGAAGTTACTTTGCTTCCAATATATTAGCAGAATGCGGCTCAAATCTTTGGACACCCATCGGTGGTTCTTGTAAGTTCTATCCATGCTACGCATTTCTATTTTTGATTAATGAACAGCAAAAAGTGGAAATTTCACAAGACTACGAAAGACCTGTTAAAATATGAAGACAAAAGCTGTCTGCTTCCCCAGTCCAGACTACGTACGTGGTCGGTAATAACCCCACGGCTTCCTTGTTTCATTCGTAACTCACGTTTGAAACTGAAAGGTATTGTTTGAAACCAAAGGAAGTCTGCAAGGAAGAAGCGTGGAAAAACAAGTGGGTATGTATAAAAATGCCACAATTGTTCTACTTTCAATATGAATCTTTTTTTACTTATTTTTAGCAGTCAGTTGGGGAAAACAACACACTTTTAACTGCGGACCATGATGAACTTCTCCCTTCGCCAGAGGTTGGTAAAATTTGTGACTTGCTGAAGGCAAAACAACATTATGCGATTCGATGTGACGTATAAACAGTTTTGACTTCAATACTATTTCATCCAATTGCAAAGGTGTTCGGAATTTTCTGCAATTATGGCATTTCATCCAGGCAAGCTTCAAGCCTGGTGAGAAGCCGTCACAACAGAGACTTAGTACAAGTGTAGGGAAAAGATTACAAATTACATTCTCATAAAGACATAAATAGTACAGGAAAGGGCATTTTCATTTTGCAGGCAATAATTTCTCCAGCTGTCAATCCAGACTTCGAAGTTCCTGAGCATGTGCTGCCCGTCTGGACGATGCTTAAGAAGGCGAGTATCACCCGTGGAAAGATAGAAGAAAAAATGCGTTACTTTCAGAAACTTGAAAAGGTGGCTGCCGAACTCGATCTTGCAATGTTTGAAGAGGATCATAGAGAAGTTTTCAAAGCAGATATTTATGATAGACGATGGCCTGAAAGCGACCTGGTCCCAGAAACTGAGACGCCGAACATACCAAAGATATTCAAAGAAGAACTAGAGGTTAAGTGGTTGCTTCTTGATAAAAAGTGCAGAGAACACAAACAAGAATTAACCATCCGGTACAGAGACGATCCATCTGGGTTGGAAAAATCGTTGCGGCTGATTGAAACACTGGTGGCAGAGGCCAAATATCACAGAAGATTGGACTACATAAAAAAGGCAAAAGGGCATCTTGAAATCTATGGCCAAAAAAAGATGTAGACTTCTATTTAAATTTGTTATAACAATAGATGTATGCTGGTACATACATGTCATCAGCACACTGTGAAAATGAAAAGTGTTGGACGGCATTCTGATTTACAAAGTGGATCCGGAAAACGGCTTTTCTGTGTATGTTTCAAACGCTTAAGAGGCCACCTCAGAAATGTTTACGAGGTCAATTTCGTGAAGATTATCAACGAAAAAAAAAAAAAGTTAAATCTCGGAAAAAAGCCTGAAGATTTACAAGAGGGATCTCTTTTTACCACCCGCGTACGTAGTACGACGGTAGGTTATGTTTTCACAGGTGTGCGTCTGTTAAACAGGGTGGGGGGATACCCAAGCTAGGTCCAACCAGGGGGGTACCCAACCTGGGGGGGTCAGTGCCCAGACCAGGGGGTACCAGAGTGGGGGGGGGGCAAGCTGGGGAGGGGGTTACACGAACTGTGGGGGGGAGGGGGTACCCCCAGCTGTCTTGTACCGGGGGGAGGGGGGAGTACCCAGCCCAAAAACCCTTGCGTTCACGCAGGAGGACTTTTTGTTTTAAGATTTGTTTCAGATGTATAACGTGAAGATTTATTTGCAAAAAAATCTTTGGGAGTATATTGTAAAGATCACTTTAAAAAAAACATTTTTAAGATGTGTATTGTAAAGATTCATTTGAAAAATATTTACAAGGCATATTTTAAAGATTTTTAAGAAAAGCGTTACAATATACAACTTGTAAAGATTTGTTTTAAAAAGTCGTCAAGAAATCTGTCTTACAAGAAAGTGTTCACACTTTTTCTGAGTTTCACCTGGCAAGCTTTTTTTTTTTTTTTGCTAATAATCGTTTCGAAATTGAACTCCTTCACGAGATGGTCTCCTAAGCATTTGAAACAGATACAGGAACAAAAACAAAAGTCCTCCCGACACACTTCACAAACGGAAAACTTACGAATTCGGGAAGAATGATTGGTTTGGGAGTCAATTTTCAGTTGATCAAATGTTGTCCAACAAGTATGTAATGACCAATCGTAATTGTAATTCCATAAGTATTTTGGAAGTTATTTGCCGGACAATTTGTTTTCATACTATTTTTATGAGCCTCAATAAGAAACTGTTGAACTCTTTGTATCTATGTTATTTTTATTTCTTTTAATGTGTTATTTTTATTTGTTTTACATTTTCTAACGTTTCGTCAACATGTACACATGTACAGTTGCGTACAATTGTTAATTTTCAATCAATTTGAAAATATTTCTGATACTGCCATGAATTCGTCTCAATTAAACTCTTCTACCTCAACTAGCTGTCGATTTCTGCAAGAAAAACATGCACTGTGTTACACACTGAGAAATATTTACATTAAAACAAAAAGTCAAGTTTGTTTGCAAAAACTTTGCAAACAATAAACAAGTCTTTTGATGCCCTATAAACTGGTTGGTGAAATGAACAGAATTGTCAACTTGTACCTTCGATTTGAACTCATATTTAATCCCTTTCTCTGCTAGTTTTGACAATGTCTTCTTTACTTTCTGGTTAGATCTTCTGATTGAGCGTTTCTTCTGTACTTCTGAAAATGAAAAGAACGATTAGTGGTAATAAGTGAAATACCCGGGGGCCCAACACTGAGCTGGTCAACAATTAACAGGATTACCACGACACTTGGAAAACAGAATTTGGATATTCATTTTTCCAGACAGGGAAAACACGGGAAATTTGCCAAGAAATATGTTTTTAGACAGAATTTACCTCCAACATGACACTTTTAAAATTAAAAGATATACAAGGGTTGTGGTGAGATGTATTTGCAATGTTTTAGCTTTTGAAGTAAATTCTGAGTTGGGAACAACTCAATAATTGAATAAAGTTTTTGCAACAGGCTCCAGTGCATTTGTTATTATCGTTCAGAGATTGTTATTAGTAGTACATCTCTGGGCATTACAAGAAAATTATTTTCTTTCGAGCCAGCAATAAAAGAAATTCGTTTGTGCGAAACAAAGATATTTCTATGCAAGACGAAGTTCGATGAGTAACTTACAGTCGTTCGGACTACTGAGTAGTAGTACTACAGACGCAGTTTCATCATTGAACGTTCACAAACATAACATTTGTGGCCTTTGTCGACAGTGTCAAGTCAAAATATTATAAGATAATCTCACTTGACTTTGGATTATTGTGTCTCTGTTTCGCATAAAGATGAGATTTTGGCTTGGAGAATCTCTTATTACAGCCTTTAAATGTATCTTCGTGGACTTTCGAGCTTTCCATGAACTCGCCTGCAAATAAAAGGTGTTTATTCCTTAGTCTTTAATAATGAAAGGGAGTTGGTCCAGTGGTATTGGCGTACTTGGAATGATCATTGTTAAGTGTAATAAAGTCTTCGTAAGCGCCAATAATAACTACTATACTTACACTTTAGAAGTCTATTGAACATAAGGTAATTATTCATTGTCTCTCCTACGATTTTAGCCACTGATTCTGACTCGAACTCAACGAAAGCATATCCCTTTGACCTTCCAGACTATCAAGTACAAAACGAAGAAAATTGTTATTTATCATGCAACTTTGTTGTTACGCCATTATTCATTGATAATGAAGGTCAACAATTTTCATCTTCACTTTCACAAGTAAATATTTTTCTTAAGTTAGTCCGGAAACCTACAGAACTAAAAGAACACGCTTACTTTTTTACTTCGGGAAAGTTTTAATCGTGTAACTGTGCCAAACTGTTTAAAGTATTCTCTCATCTGCTCTTCAAAAAATCCATGGGGAATATGTCCAATATACACAACACCTGGGGGTTCCTCTTCTTTTAACTGTAACAACGAATTTACAAATCTGGAGTACACATTGAATACCTTGAAGTAGATATCCATTGAAGTTAATTGTCAAAAGATCACTAAAAACAGTACCAACTCTTCTGTTCATTTAAACCTGAAATCTTAACCAGTCACTTTATATCGAACTTTCGTCTTGCATGGACTTTAAAAGCCTGATCTTTCCCACATCGTAATTTTTTTTTCAGAACTTCTGGGGAACGAATATGAAGTGCAGTAACTTCTGAATAGGAAGTATACATTTCATTGAAAATGAAAGTGAACTTCCTGATGATCTTGCAAACCAGTTCTTGAAGTCCCTAAAGTAGGCTCCTCACTGAAACCCTATGTGTCCTTTACACAGAGCTGCACCAGATAAAATAGTGAGGCAGAAAGTTACAATCATACATTGTCTTACAATATATTTTTGTGGATTACTGAAGAAATACTTTGGAATAAATTAAGTGACACTTGGAAGAACCATAGAAGATTCAAAAATGCCCATAAAATATAATCATTTATTGAGCTGTGGTTTAAAACGACTCTTTTTGAATCTGCTAGTTTTTTTGTCACTTTATTTATTCCACAATCATGTAAAGTATTCCTTCAATAACCCACAAAAATATAAAGTGAGGGCATGTGTGACGTAAGTTTCTGCCTCACTATCTGGCGCTCAAGGGACACTAAGCAGCTGCATGCTATCTCTTTTACGGAGTCCGTGTATATGCAAGTCTGTTGTTACGAACTTCGCAGTTGGTGATATTACGGGCAAAAACCACGCTTCGTAAGTTATGAAGTAGATCTAGATATAGTTTTCAAGTCCATGCCTTACTGGAACCCGACCATCTGAGCGATAATACCATCATTTGCAAAATTTGTTGGCAGTATTGACTGTTTCTCTTAGTTTTTATTCAATTCAGGGGTATTTATTAAAGTAAAATACCTTCTGTTTGATATTTTTTACTTTGCGGTTGAATTCATCTTGCTGATCAGTTGTGAGAGAGGTATTCTCAGGCAAAGATTGTGTTTTTGTTTTACCCATGACGGACATGTGCACAAGAGGTTCATGGGAAACTTGTGACTTTTCGAAAATATAAATCCATGCCATGTTTTAGGTCAACTAAGACTTCTGAAATAGAAATAAAATTTAAAATACGGTCTATTTCTTATGTCATCGATCTAAAGATGTATTTTAAAGTTCATTATGGTGAGATCCATTGCCTAGCAACGATAAACAAGATGGCGGAGGTTGTCTGAAACAAATCCACAGAGAAATAAAATACACGTTACACATGTGCTAACTTCTCAGTATGGCCAAAATTGTGATTGCAGGTTCGTATCCAAGATACAAAGCATTAGGTCAATGTTTTAACAGATCGAAAAATTGACAGTAAGTTAAAAATATCTCAATAAATGTGCTCTCTTTTTACATTACACACAGGCGCTGCCAATTGTCCCTACTACGCTAAAGCCGAACTTTTAGGTGATACATTGGCAGATAACTTGCCTAACTTTAATCTTCACAAAATAGTTATTCAGCAGAATGAATGGGAGGTACGTATACACACACACACACGCACACACACACACACACACACTGAAGGAATGAAGATCTGTATACGTAATTGGTCTACAAAGCTGCAGAACTAGACTAATTGATATTTTAGTATTTATAAAAATAAACATTTAAATTAATACAGTAGCGATTTACTCACTGTCATTTCCAACCATCATTTGTTTCAATTAGACTTGGCTTAAATCAACGTGCGACAAGAGAGGTTGGTCTCATAATAAATCACCTATTATCTGGAGAGAACTAGTGGATAGGGGAGGAAAAGGCATCCTCATTGGTGGTGCCAACGACTTTCAGGTTTGTAACAGTTAAGGCTCACACCACAACAGAAATTCGAAAATTACTTGGTATGAAGGATTATAATTTGATTTATCTTTCAATTCGCAGGAATATGCCAACGGATATTACGGTATTAAGTCTAATTTCATCAGTGATGACATGCAGAAGATTGCCCGAGAAAACTTAAACACGAAGAACGAGTTGGATGAAGAGGAGAGACAGAGACAAGCACTGAGCAAACCAGTACATATATGCGTGACCAAGGCAGCTTTTGGGGTCGCCTACAATATGATAAATGAAATCGCTCAAGGTTTAGCGTTAGGACCAGAAACCGAAGTGTCTTTACGTCTGTATGATTCAAATCCCTTTTCGGAAGTGTTGGAAGGAGTAAAATTAGAATCATTTGATTTAGCACATCAACTGTTGAGAAAAGTAACAACTACTTCGGATCTGTATGAAGCTTTTGCTGACTGCAGTTTCATTGTTTTGCTTGATGACATTGAGCACGGGGTTGATGAACCGAAGGCAGATTGGTTGAAGAGAAACCATGAAGTTTTTACCAATTACGCCAAGGTCATTAACGAGGTAGCAAAGAAAGACGTTAAAGTACTTGTTGCTGGCAATGGACCATCGAATTTCAATGTCTACATGATGATGCAAGAAGCAACAACCATCCCAAGTGAAAATTTAATTGCCATGTCTCGAATGACAGAACGTAGAGCTAAAGGTCTTGTGGCTCGAAGATTACAAGTAAACAGTGCCTGTGTCACAAATGTAATAGTTTGGGGCAACCCGCATGCCACGACATACATAGACGTCCGTAGTGCACGGGTCCACAAGTATGAAGGTGCCGTTGTTGGACCTGACTGGTTTTCTCTTCCAGTTCCTGAAATGATTCATGATGATAAATGGTTGGAATCAGAGTTCTTGGAACAATTGTCAGGTAAAGTGGACGGAATTGTTTCAAAAGAGTTTGACCATTGACAAGAATCAAAACAGAACTCTTTAAACATAAATCTTGCATACAATTTGACCATGACACCAAGAGACTTGCTTCAATGTATTATATTTTAAGGATGAAGGGAGATCATATCAATTTAAATGATAAATGATTTCTCTAAAATACGTTGGGAAACGATTCCTCAAAATACTTCAATGCAAAATGAAACTTTTTCTGTTTCCTGCCTTTTTTTGGTTAACTTACTATGGTCGGTATATTCTTCGTGTAGAAAGGAAGGATGCAGTTGAAGGAATGCTTGGTCACCGAGCCGCTAGTTCACAGGCTTCAGCAGTCGTCAGTATGATGGGTCATTGGTGGAATGGCACTCCTGAGAAGCAGATTTTCTCAGCGGGAGTTATATCAAATGGTAAATAATTTGCCATGTTGAAAACAATTTGAACATCGCAGTACCTGAATCGAACTTAACTGGCATTAATTCATAGGGTAATATTACGTTAATAAAGTCTTGAAATTTCTGATGCCTGTTGAAACACATTTGGATCTCTATCCATCGCTGAAAATATCAAAGTATCTCAATTTATAGGCCAGTATGGTGTTCCCGAGGGGATGGTGTTTTCTTTTCCTGTCACAGTAGACAATTCAGGAAGGTACAGAATTGTTGAAAACACGGAGATTTCTGATGAGATCAAAGAAAAAATACAAGAAATTATTAAGGTAAAAATACATAATAGGCCAATTGCAAATCAAATTGAAGGATAATAAAAATAAATTTGGTTACAATATATTTTCGGGACAAAATTATTGGGAATGATATGCAATTAAAGAACAAGTGTGACATTCATACACAGGAATTGGAAGCCGAAAGGGAAGTCATCTACCCAACTCCTTCGCCCCCTCCACCTCCTAGCCCTGAGAAAGAAGTTGACATTCGACGTGAAGGAGAACGGCGGTCTAAAACCCCACCAGAAAGCTCCACCTCACCTATTTTTGGTGATGAAACTAAAGACCCTGGAGAAGGTTTGTCCATATTCAAATATTATGGGTTCAAGCAGAAACTTACTGCCATTGAGCTCGAAACAGCAAAGCGATCGTTTGTATTAACACAACCTCAGACATTGTTATGTATCATTTATTCTGTTCTTTATTTCTGGTTCATTGCAGTGGTACAAAGTGAAAATGCTGACGTTCCCGTGGAAGGTACTGAAAGAGAAGAAGATATACCAGAAGGAGAAAACGAAGAGGATAAATAGTTTAATTAATGAGATAATATCTGGCAAACAAGAAAATGTGAAATTTATTCCAAACGAATGCAATGGAAGAAGTGACTGTTTCATGGTACTTTTTCATCATTGTTACAAAGTGGTATTTGACTGTCTTTCAGAAATGTAAGTAGGACTGGTTTTTTTTATCTGTAAGAAATTTGTTGATGCACTTTCAGTGATAACACATGGCGCCTTATCGGATTTTACTTACTCCCATGAGAACATGGACACGTGTGCGCATTTTCCACAGGACGCATTATCCTGTTATTTATATTTGTTGTGGTTAATATTACATACTGGCCGACAAATATCGTTAAATGGATTTGTTCTATTTCCTCATGCAATTTTCGTTTTTGTCTTGAAATGTTTGGAATACCAACTGAATCTCTTTCTGTGCTGGTTCTGGTTTGAAAATTTTCCTGAAGCAGTTTTGTAAACTGTCTTTATTGGTAATGAAATACCACAAGTCTTTTTTCAATTATCGCACTTTATGCGATGATTAACGAATTTATTTTTTATATGGTGAATTAATTGTCTTCAGTTACAAAATAAAAGTGTCATGATGCATGGCAGCGGTTTCAATCTCTCGAAAAAAATATTCGAGTTTTTCTATAATTCATAATTTATTACCAAATCCTGGCAGAATCCTGCCAGCATTGACATCCAATGGGTTTCGACCATTGAATGTCAATGCTGGCAGGATTCTGCCAGGAATTGGCAGAAAATTATGAATTATAGGAAAAGTCAAATATCGTGATGTTACATGAAATTCTGACAGAGGGAAATAGTAAAGCTAAAATACCTTAAAATCTTAAAATTTTCACTTTGTCTTCTGTCTCCATATTACACTTGATACACCTTCAGTTCAGTTGAGTTTTTCCCGTTTAGATATTTATACTAATTAGGCCAACTAAGGTTTGTAATAACTTTTTCTGTAGTGAATCAATTCATATTCCAAGAATGGTTGTGTCAAATTAAAAACGAAAATATTGGAAAAATATAACTTAAATATTTGAATAATAATTTGCAAAAGCTAAATGGAAATCCGCAGACGGAAGATTATATCACAAATGCTGCACAAAAAAGCATATTTTACATGTTATGAGGTAAAATTGCAAGACCCAGGCATTGCCGTCCAACATCTTCAAACGTCCGAGGTACCGTATGTCTTTTTCTTGCTAGAATCGGTCAGGACACCACTCTGTTTGATATTGCTTCTGTACGTATGAAAAGGTAACAAGTGTCCTCGTATTTTGAAGGAAAATATTGAGTAGAAAATTCCTCCCATCAGACAAGACAGAAAAGAGATCATTATAAGATACCCAAAAGCTTCCGGCCAGGGCACGACTATAACCTAAAAGTAAGAAGGGAAAAACAAAATGAAACTTGTCCCGGAAGAAATTTGAGCCTATTTTGGAGTTTATGTGGTAGCGGTTCCTGTCCTTTTGCTCCGCGGTGAAATACCATTTCCTTCTTTTTAATAAGGACACACACCCAATATTTCTAAGCTATTTTGCCAATTGTCTGAAAAAACCTTATGACACGAAAAAAGGCCTAAATCCTAGAATGACTACATTTGTAATTTTTTCTTCCACAAAGCAGCATTTACCAGTATAAATTTGAACATATCCATCATCCTATTCAAAGACGTTTGGACTCCGTTCACAATTCCTCGTTCCTCATCTTTCGGAGTTTCCAATAGAAGCTGTGTGACCGTTAAATCTGCCGACCATAATCCTAAATTTAAATTTGAAGGGACGTTTAATTTTAAAAAAACAACAACAATAAATTAAGATTTTCTGTAAATTCAAAATGAAGGTTATTCATCTTACCAACTCTAGATATAACGATGCCAACCATCAGTAGCAAAATTGAAGCTAAAGTGGTAGGTTGTTCATTCAGAGGTTCCACTGTTACTGTGCCGTTGATAACTGCAGTCGGCTGTTCGTTGAGGAATCTATGTACAGATAGCGAACAAAATAGACTATTTTCAACTGGAAACTGTCAAACAGTTACACTCTTTGGATTTCGCGGAAATTAAAATCCTTTTGCATCATTTGGAATTCTCTTGGACTCATGAAAATAAAGTTCATAAAAAATGGCTTTGATTTGTCTGAACTTACCCGAAGGTTGGATCGAAGGGACTTCCGGGGATAAAGACTGATGCAACGCATGGCGTTAGCGTGATGACATCAAGAGCGAATGCGAATAATCCAGTGCGAATTAGACCCACTTTACTACGAAGAACAGGGAAGAAAAATGTGCCGACTATCCCAGTGATGCCCGCGGCTCCCATAAATATACTGATCACTGATTCTGAGAGACCTTGTTCCTTTGCAAAACCTGTGTAATAAATATGTCACACTGACCTAATTATTTCTACTTTTACGTGAATTCCTGAAAATTTTGGGACAAACGGACAAAATTTGGAGGATTTCTGACAACCTGGATCAATTTAACATTGAAATTTTATCTGGCGACCAAGCAATTCACTCAATGAATGTTCATAACATTTAAACAAAACATTGATCATACAACACATAATTTTCATCAACAAAACAAAAGCACAGAGGATTTTAAAATCTAACGGACTCTGTAATTTGCATCTAGAAAAAGATGAGATGGACCAACAGAATATAATTGTTTTGGCACCTATCTATTCGACCATAGCCGAGGTCAAAGATGGTTCGTGTGATTGCAAATACCCCATGTTGGTGTCTGTTGGGATACAGTGATCTGTTGCCTAGATTTGCCTAAATTTGTCGTTGTTTCCAATTGTCTGGAAGGTGATGGAAATGGTACACCGGTGTTGAATTGGCTGTAGTTTTCACCTGATGTGACGTTATCAAATCCTAGTACAGTCATGTAGAGAAAAGCCAGGCCAATTCCAGCTAAGGAACATGTTTCGTTTGCGTATGTTTTCCATCCCCGTGGTAAGACAAGAAAACTCTCAAATAACAGAGAACAACATCCCGTTTTACGACTGAAAGAAGTAATAATATAATGGATACATATATTTGTTGTAACATTTTAAATTGCATATTGAGTAATTTTGGTAGTACTTGGGGACTAAACCAAACGGTTGTGTCCACTTTTTGCTGGATCCCCCTGAAAAAAAGCTTTGAGGACCTAACCCTACATATTACAGTACAAGCAATGTCTTTTGGAAAATAAGAAATTGAAATACGTTGTCTTCATAAAAATAGAAATTGTTGGAAAATTTGGTCAATTGAAATGACGTAATTCTTCAGTGATTAATTCATTTGTTTGCTTTTCCAAAACGTTGCACAAGTTAACGTACACGTTTTACACCTCTTATCTAAACTATTCGAACATTAAAGGATCTAAAAATAAATGATCTTCGCCAATATTAAATCACTTGATTATTTTTCATTGCTAAAGTGTCAATTATAGAATTGAATACCCACTTCAGTTGTTCTTGATGTCTCTATAAAATAAGATGAAACTTAATTTGATTACATTAAATTGACTTATTGCAAAACTTACTTGTCATCGATTTTATTTTTCGAAGCCAATTCAGGAACGGAATGGTAAACTTTGTACAAGAAAAAGTATTCGACAAATAAACTGATGATGTTCCAACCGGACAAAAATAATGCACCAATCACGAGAGAACCATATGTGATCACCTGCACATAGTAAGAAGAAACAAGTTAAGACTCTCATTCGTACTTTGCAGTCAAAAGAAACTAGACGATAGCCTGAAAGCTGATTGCAAAGTCATAAATTAGATTGAACCTGTAAGCAAGTGAATTTCCCTAAAAAGTTTGCCTTATTTATTGTTTTTGGTTTTGAATCATATTACACAAAAGTAAAAATTGGTACAAAGCAGAATTTCTGGCAGTTTGAGAAAGTAAATTGCAAGTTTTGACAAACAATTAGATGTATGGAATTGGGAACACACCTGTCCAGCAAGAACTGGCGCCAACAATTTAGTTGACAAGTCAATTCTTCTCAGAAAAGCCGACATTTCTTTAAAAATTAAACGATATTTCAGTTATTTTTGCGGAAACACAATGTAAAACCAACAAGTTTAAAAATAATCTAATGAAAACAATTCTCACTTTGGTTTTGGCATTTTGTTATACCTGTTAATTTTTTAGTATCGTCGCAAATGACCACAATCCAATCTCGTTCTATAGCTAATGTTCTCCCATTGCTAGCTACATCTACACATTTCAGAAGTTGAAGATAGAATTAGTGGACGTTGCGATCTAGTTCAATTTATTCTACATAAAATGTTTGTAATTATATCAGGTATAAATGTTGGTACACTATTTTTGAAATGTAACCAAATCGGAGAAAAACCAAATCCAGAGTTTCTCAAAGTATGTAAGATCTCGATACCCCGGGTATCACATTAAACTTCATTACCTGCAAGATTAGCAAATACAATGATGATAATGTGACACATTGTTTGCATCCATCCATCCCATATCACTTTGACTTCCTCCTCAAAGTATATTGTGAAGAATACTGCGAGTGCACTCAAAGCTACACAAACGTTCTGAATGATCAAGGCTGCGCTTGCCACTGAAATGGGAACGGTGGTGATGCTGACTACAATTAGTATTTACTACTATTCGGGAAAATTTAGCACACAGTGCAATTTTGGTAGAAGATCCAGAAACACTGCAGAATGGACCAAGAAAAACGAGGCGCCGCCGACGCGGGCGGTAAAAATGGCAATGCCCAAATATGTCTGATATTTCTGTCAACTTTCTGCTTCAAGTTAATGAAAGATTATCTGTTGTGTTTGGGACATATTTCAGTTTTTAAATATGTAAATAAGTAACTATGCAGATAGCATCCTCCAATTCATTTGGGGTGAAATGACAATTTTTAGCTCATGTGTCTCGAAATGAACAGGATGAAGACATTATCAGGACAACAAAAGAAATTCAATAGCGAGGCAACATTTTGAAACACACCTTTCATTCTTGGATACCTGTCGACCCAGTCTCCAACAATTGCACCAGTTAATAAAATAGCCAGGCCACCTGTTAGACCGTAAATGGCTGTAAGTCGCAGGGAATTCGGTGACAGGGCAATCATAAACATACCAACAGCGAATGACCACATTCGATCTCCCTGAAAAAAAATACATTAAAGAATATATTCAATGCAATCTTCTATCCATATTTTCATTTACCTGAATTTTCATAGAGCAATGCATTCTCTTGTCTTTTATTAAGGGCATGTCATTTGTTTAGACTGTGAAAGTGACATGAAGAACTCTACAACCTGTTCAGCTTCAATAACATAGATATAACTTTGGTAAATCAAAAATTTGTGACCAAAAGAAAAAATCAAGGAGTGAAGAATTCCACTTTGATGACTTCTTAATGTGCAAGTCTAAACTTAATTCATTGCCATACTTGTGCAAGTCTAAACTTAATTCACTACCAGACTTGTGCAAGTCTAAACTTTATTCATTACCAGACTGGTGCAAGTCTATACTTAACCCTTCGTACGCCAGCCATAGATTTTCACTGAAACCAATGTGACCGTGTGCATAAAATTACGCATATTGCTCTGAGTCCATTCTGACTGTGACCAACAAAAGTCAACCCATAACAAAAGTTGCTCATGGTAGTAGGGACCAGTGCTTTCCTCTATCTATCACTTTGCATGATCATGTAAACATGTAAACTATTTATAGAACACATTATTTTAGGTAGACTTCAACAATGTAGCTTCACTTCGGCCAAAGTGAGTGTGGCACTTCAATGTGTGTGTGTGTGTGTGTGGTACAGGTATGTGTGCAAGTCTAGATCTAGATCTAAGCTGCAAATAGATCTAGATCTACAACCACGGCTTAGATCTAGATCTTTGTCCACAGCTTAGATCTAGATCTATGGCTGCGGATTAGATCTAGATCTATGACCATGGCTTAGATCTAGATCTTTGGTCATGGCTTAGATCTAGATATATGGCCACAGCTTAGATCTAGATCTATGACCATGGCTTAGATCTAGATTTATGGCCACAGCTTAGATCCAGATCTACAGCCATGGCTTAGATCTAGATCTTTGGCTGTGGCTTAGATCTAGATCTTCAGCCATGGCTTAGATCTAGATCTATGGCTGTGGCTAAAATCCAGATCTACAGCCACGGCTTAGATCTAGATCTACGGCCACGGCTTAGATCTAGATCTATGGCTGTGGCTTACATCTAGATCTACAGCAGCAGCTTAGATCTAGATCTATGGCTGTGGCTTAGATCTAGATCTATGGCTGTGACTTAGATCTAGATCTATGGCTGCAGCTTAGATCTAGATTTATGGCTGTGGCTTAGATCTATGGCCACAGTTTAGATCTAGATCTATGGCCATGGCTTAGATCTAGATCTTTGGCCACAGCTTAGATCTAGATCTACAGCCACAGCTTAGATGTAGATCTACAGCTGCAATTTAGATCTAGATATATGGCTGCAGCTTACATCTAGATATACAGCTGCAGCTTAGGTCTAGATCTATGGCTGTGGCTTAGATCTAGATCTATGGCCACAGCCTAGATCTAGATCTTTGGCCACAGCTTAAATCTAGATCTTCAGCCATGGCTTAGATCTAGATCTTTGGCTGTGGCTTAGATCTAGATCTATGGCCACAGCTTAGATCTAGATCTATGGCCATGGCTTAGATCTAGATCTACAGCTGTGGCTTAGATCTAGATCTA
>JBCAUG010165822.1:0-16735 GCA_038406175.1 Haplosyllis leylae | reverse complement strand
TATTTCCTCCTTTCTTGGATTTGTCTTGTCTTTTTCTACAGTTATAAAATCCATGGTTCCACTCAGCACAGTATGTACATCTATGATCATATTTACAATCACTGCCTGGTTTCTTGCATTTGTTTTTGTTATACCTCCAACAGCAGTCTTCCTTCCAACCTTTCCCCCCTTGGGTTTTGTTGAAAGAATGAGAACCATGACCATGACCTACTGCCCCATAGGTATATGATGAAGCATTGTTGAAAGCCATGTTCCAACCTTGTGTGTATGTTTTACCCCAGCTTCTCCAGGGTTTTGTTGCCATCAATTGCCTGAAGTTAATATCATAGAAATAAACATTTTCCCAAGGGTTAGATGCCGCAGCAGTATGAATTACATATACATACTGCCAGATTTCAGATGCTCTAGCGGGGTTTGCATGCGTGTATATGGCAGCAAAAACCCTAAAGGCTTGGTCCCATTTCCTGATGTTGCTAATCTTGCCCGCTCTATTTATAGGAGGGTCCAAAAAATTGTTTGTTCCCTGCGCAATTAGCTGATAGAGTTGTTTGTTCAATTCATCAGTTCTACTACCACCACTAGTCCTGTCTTTCAGCAGTAACCTCTCCAACTCAATGTATTCCCCCCTTTCGATTTTTCCACGCAATACTGGGTCAATTTGACTTGTTACATGAAAAAATTCATCATCTTGATCAAAATTTCTCAAGAATAGAATTTCACTATCTAGAGGTGCTAGACCTTCAGGTTTTATAAACTTTGTCCTTAACTTCTCATAGTCATACGGGAGTAACATCTCATTGAAATTCATCATGTTACTATTACCTTTCGGAGCTTCAACTTGTGCCTTGAATTTCTCAGCCTGGACCAGCAATTGATCTACCACTGCATTTGGATGTTCTGTAGGTTTTGGCTGCCTTTCACCACTTGGTGTTGAATAGCGACTATTCTTGTCTCTCTGCTCAACCTGTCTAGAATCCTTTTGAGGTGTCATCGCCTGTCTTTGACCGTGACCTCTATGAGAAGTTGATGGTGAGGGTTCAATTACATCATATCCTCCACTTGATGGTGATTTGGACCCAGAATTCCTCTTCATCCTGTCACCTCTGCTGTTATTACGGTCATCTAGGCGGATGCTCTCTACAAAATTGGATATTTTCTCAATTAATGGTACCTCATCCTTGTTGATGCGTCTGAGACCTGGTGTGTAAATTGTAGTATCTGATGGCGATTTGATTATTTGATTTACTCTGTTTGACCTTTCAGTATTAAGATCATTAATATTACCTCCTTTAGACAGTTTCTTGTTTGCATTTTCATCATTTGTGTTTTTTCGGATGTGTTCACCCACCATCTCACTCAAGAATTGTCTAAAGTCAGGGTCTTGTTTTAAATGCTCGAATTTACCAGCTGCTCCTTTTGCAGGGGTTACCACCTTGTCACCACTATTCTTCTTTGAACCAACCCGTTTGGTTTTAGAGTCTAAAACAACCATTTCTGCCTCATCGCTATCCTCATCACTGGATGTAATTTCACCCGGTTCAGTTGTTTCAGCATTCTCTGTTACATCGTGAGTGTTTGCAGTGTCTGTTGGTTCAACATCAGGAAACTCATATATATCCGAACCCTGGATTGTTAATTCAATTCCATCATGATTGATCTCTGCTACCCTTTCTCCTGAAACAAATTCAGCATGGGTTAATTTATCAATCTGGTCCAGTTCTTGTATCTCATTCTGAGAAATAGTCTTTGTTTTAGCCTTAGCTTTCATGCCTCTAGTTTGAATTATTGGGACAACTTTCAATGTCTGGTTATGGTTACCCTTTAATGTTGCATTGTTATTGATCCCAACATTCTTATTTTTCTTAATTAGCTTTTGATCCAATTGCTTATTGAACCTTGTTACTGTTTTAGTAATTTGATTATGCTTACTGCCACGAGATGAAATATTAGTAGCTCCTGAATTTCTAGAAACTTGATTCATCCGTTTCTTCTTCTGTCCATCAATGTTGATTTTGGCGTGTTTCGGTTTAGCTGTAAAATTTGGTGAGATTTCACCAAATTCCTTCTCTAAATGACGTTTAATTCCTTTACTTTTATTCTTATCCATGTTGATTTGCCCTTTTTGAGCAATTTGAAGCGATATTTTCAATGAAATAAAGCTTATATTCTCATTTGAAATGTTTGTTTGTTGTATCTCAGAAACTTTCAAAACCAAAGTGACGTCATGCAGTAACTGTCACATGCTCATGACACCATGGCAACATTGATGCTGTGCAGCAGTCAATGCAAAACCCCCGTGTAGTCATCATTCTTATTGGTTAAGTAAAACACATCTTAATATTTGCAATTTAAAATGATCCTTTATTTCCATTAGATCGAGGAGGGATCCAAGCAAGGTTTCGGTCTAAGGTCTTCAGTAAGGTTTTGAAGCTTTTTGAAGGAAATTGAGTACATTTCCAGACAATTTCTTTTCCAAATAATTATTTTATAAGGAATATGTCTTTATAACAGTGGTGGGGAAATAAATTTAGGAAAATAGACCAAATTAAAATTATCAAATTTTCTTTCTACAACCTGTAACAACTTTTTAGTATTGACCACCAATTCATAATTTTGTATGAAATTCTCTGAAACTGGTTTATAAACCTAAATCATGCCAGAAATTTTTGACAATTTTCATTTAGTGTGTATTATGCTTCTTACCACTGAAAGTTAATCGAAAAATTTCACAAAAAAAACATATTTTTAAGTAAAATAGAAACTGTATTGCATTTATAACACGGAAGACCTTACCGAAGACTGCAGACCGAAACCTTGCTTGAGTCTACTCTTATTAGATCTAGAGTAATCAGGGGTAATTTCGACATTTACACCAAAATAGTCTACACCAAAATAGTCTAGAACATTGCTGTTCTTCCCCAAAATATTACCTTTAAAGGTCGGTACAAAATAACAGTTTGTTTATGAACTTAAATGAAATTATTTTACCGTAAATTAAAGGGAACATTTTAAAAAGGAACAAAATATACCTGCATGTCTGGGTACGGCGGCCATTTTGATGCTTTTGGTTGCTAGGATAGATGGCGCGCACCTGTGACTTCCGATGTAAACATCAACAATCGCACGTGGTTCTGTTTTTTTGTCTTGCCTGTCAAAGTGCAAGAACATGATGTGTACTTTGATCAGATGGCGGCATATTTGATAGGTTGTTGCTCTTAAAAATATCATAAACAATTCCTTAATGGTTAAAACAAAATCAAGACTGGCATACTTTCATGAACGTAGAGATAAGAATGACAGTTCAACAATTCAGACCAACAGAAAACTCCATTTTTTTTTCAAATATGATCATTCATCTGCAGTGTAACTATCATTTTTATTGGGCATAAAAAGATATGGTGACCATAAAATATTAGCCGTTTGTGTAAGTAACATACAGACAAAAACATATGAGTTTGAAGCGGTGGTGCTATACACCAGTAAACCCAGAAGTCATGGATAAAAAGGTAAATAAAGTGGATTTGAGTTTGGTTCCTGAAATCAGAAATCTTCACCCATCCTTCTTCCACAGTTTTGACAATCATCATGAACCAAGAAGTCCTTCGACACCAGACTCGCCAGACATTCCACCCGCTGTTGCATTCAAGCGGGTTGCTAGCAGTTCCACTTCTCCAGGACTTGTGGAAAGACTGATCGGGGTTGCAAAGGATAATTACAGATCTATGTTTCTAACAATAATAATAGTACTTGTTATTTTACTGGAGACAGCATTAGACAACGCATTATTTAAATGCCCCTGTTCCACAAAAGGAGAAAACACTGGATATTCTGTGATCTTTGTGGCTGGACCTTCCATCACACTACTGATTCTTGGTAAGATTTCCTGTGGGGGCTATTGCAATTCCATATATATCGTGTTTCCCGAGGAACACTGATTCAAGAAGAAGCACTCTTGCAATGGCGGATTTCTTTGCGTCAGTATCACTGAGTATCACAGTATCACAGCGAGTCGGAAAACAGTAATTCAGTTCCCTCAACACCATTATAATCTGCTTAATAAGCTTAAATTTTAACTTAGATTTTATGTAAAATCTTTAAAATCTTCCGTTGCAATGAGCACCTGTTTACAAAGAGTTAATCAATCCTTCACATGTACAGATAATTGTGATGCAAAAATCAGATGTAATTGCACGTGTGTTATCAGTGTCGTGTTATCTTTTTGTTCTGTATTACAGGAATTCTGGGCAACAACAGTACGTGGAGGTTGGTAACAGGATGCTGGTACAGAACTAGAGACGCTACCCATGGGTGTTACCGAGGATGTTTCTTCGTCACCGATGTCTTGGCCAAAGCGATGTTTGCTCCTTTCGCCTGGATCACATACGGATTCATCGATGGCAGGTAGCAAATTTTATTTCTCGGATTTATTTTTTGTTTTGCTTTTAATATAGCTTAAAATTTTACAATTTGCACTTAAATCTTGAACACAATACCATTATCTCTCAATCAGATTTTACGTGTGTGCGGTTTCTGATGATCCGTGTGAGAAGGGAAACACGACTGTCACAATCAGTGCAGATGAAGCGAGACAAGACGCACAGATCATCGGTTACGTGTTGCTCATGACTGGATCTGGATTCATTTTACTCTGTAAGTATTCACACAATTCTTGCCTAATTGGACAAATGATGAGTGATGAGTTTCAGTTCCTTCCAACCCTTTTTTTAAGTCAATTATTTTCCTTAAAATTCTTGATTAATCCAAGTTTACAACAACCATTAGAAGTATTAGTATTTCAACTCTGTGAATTTACATAAGTGCTCGTTGTATTTTGGCAGGTATATTATTTCAGAAAGGTTTCAGCAAATACTCGTACGAGCAGGATGACTACATTCAAATCTACAGGGCGGTGGAAAGAGTCGAAATGCAAAAGCAGCTTGAGGTAGGTTTGTATAATTAATCGCATTTATATAATTGTCCAATAGTGGAACTTCCGTGCCAAATCCTATTCCTGTTCATTATTATGATTAAGAAAGAGATGGCTGCCAAAATTAGTCTTACAGTTTCATTTACCTGAATTCCCAATACTACAATGCCTTCATAAAACGTCCAACTTTACGTTGTACATATTGTTTATCTGAACTGTAGGCACAGGCACATGAAGTGGCACAACGGGTGGTAGCAGCGTTCTTACACAAACAGTCACGTGATAAATCGGATTGGGATTTGCTGACATCCGGTGATCGTGCCCGTCCCCCTATTGGTAGAGATGGAAATCTGCCGTGGACACCGATGCAAAGAATATTCCAACGTGAACATGTCGCAGAGAATGAACACAAAAGAAGCACGCAAACACAAACTAGCGTAAACGAAGATGAATCTAGTGGAACACTGAGGCTGTAATGTTGGTTATGATTAAATACACAATGGTGCTGGAACACTGAGGCTATAATATTGGTTATGATTAAATACAATGGTGCTGGAAGTAGTTACTAATATTATAACTCACTAATGGACAATTATAATATGTATTGTATGATTAGCAGATTCGAGATTGGGAGACTTCAAGTTGAGCTTCCCTAAATAAAATCAAGTCCATTCAAGTTAATTGCATTCATTGTAAAATGAGTCGTAGAGAAAAGGTGATTGGTGTACTGTTCAAAAATAAAAATACTGCAATATAAGCTGCAATATAAGAACTGAGGTCTGAGTTAATTTAACTGCTTACAGTTTGGATTGAGTCGGAAAACAGTAATTTAATTCCCTCAACACCATTCTAATCGGCTAAATAAGCTTAAATTTTAATTTAGATTTTACTTAGGTACATCCAGTGTCGCATGTTGACCTTCATGGACCAGGCAGAGATTATGCTTGAATAAACTTCCGTTGGTAATTTTGCTCATTTGCATAAACGCGCAAGCTTTCGCAAGTTTATGCTTTCAGTTTATCGCTTTGAAGTACTCTGAAGACTTGTAAAGAACAAATACCTGAATAAATAGTTTCTGTGATATAACTACTTTAGTAACTAGTGACGTGTTGTTATTTCGCACGTTGTGAAGCTTTGAACAAAAACAAGAAAGTCCTCCTGCGTGACCGCAAGCATCACTCGCTCTCCTGTCGGGGGAGGGGGTACCCTATGTCCTGTCTGGGGATATACCCCCTGTCCTGTCTGAGGGCACCCCCTGGCCAGGACACGGGGTATCCCCCAGAAAGGACCTGGGACCAGAGACTAGGGTGCCCCCTGGAAAGGACCTTGGACCTGAGGCTGGGGTACCCCCCCCCTCCGTTAACAGACAGACACCTATAAAACATAACCTCCGGTCCTACTTCGTACACGAGCGGTAATTAAGCTTGAGTCAGTCTGTATCTTTCGTCAGAAACTAATATATCACCGTTGCGAAAAATTCCCTAAATGGTAAAAGTACTTGGTGCATTGATTCTACGGACCTATCCACGGACCTATCCACATATTTTAATTTCATCCTTTAGCACTGCCGGGTAAAAGAATGGGCAGTTTAGTAAAATTTAAATGCGATTAAGATCAATTCTTATTTTCAAGAACATTAAATTGAAATTAAAATGCTGGATCTTCACTTGAGGTTTTCGTAACATTTGGAGATTTCTTTTGATTTAGGAGGCCGAAATCGCGTGCAAACGGGCCAATTGAATCCCCTGACCTACGACCATTTTCAAAGGCGATTAGGGTCATATGGAGGGGCATGGCTAGATTGAGCGTCGTCCTTCTCTCTCTCGATCTGTTACTACACAAACTTTTACATTCAAGTCAAAGAATTTGTATTGTAAACTCTTGATTGAAGTTCATCTGTGAAACATTTTCAATCACAATCTCCCCTTCCTCTGCAGTCACCTGGTGGTTGTGACGGTTGCCAAAAGAACTTACTAAATGGCATCAAAAATATATACGTTTTGTGTGACTGACAGAATGGCTTGAGATTCCCTACCATCTCTTCTTGCAATTGACCGCTCAAATTCGATTTCCGTGTGTTCCTCAACGAGTATCTGAAACTTTCGAAACGTATACTGTAAATAAGACTGCCTGCGAGGCAATACCAACCACAACCCTATCCCTATTGCATCGTGAACCACCCGACCCCCTCACCCAACCCCTTGGCATATGGACCCCTGAACCACCTAACCTGACACTCTGGACCCTGGACCACCTGACCTGACTCCCAGACCATGGACAACCTGACCCAACTACCCGAGACCCTGGATCACCTGACCTCTCCCCCCCCCACTCCCATGCAATAGACCACCTGACCCCGTCACCTAACCCCTGCAAAAAGTGGGTACAATACAATTGAAAAAAAGGTAGTTTGTGAAGTCACTTTCGCATTCAAATTGCTCACTGTGAACGGGTTCTAAACTAAAATTTTGAATAAAATTTACAATTACAAGTGAAAGTTCCGCGCGGAACATTACTATATGTTATTCATTAAATTAATGGGAAAACCCGGGAAGTTGTTTGGTCGAGAACCTTTCCCGAGTAGCATTTGATTACAATTACAAACAACATCATAACTAATGTCGTGGTACCAATTATCAAAATGTTGTTTTGTGCACAATTCTTTAATACTGTCTGAAAAAGAATAGACTAAAACACCGAGTAACCGACGAACTTGAAGAACACACGGAACTGACAACTTTACGCGCGGCGAAATCGTCACGAAGTTCCTTGGTCCGCAATGGTCATTTGTATGTACTTGGTAAACACAATGAACAAGTAGGGTTAAAAAGTTTCATCAGCATCGAATTTGGGAAGGAAATGACCACTCGACTGATGGTGGAGTGATCGCACACATGCAAAAACATCTTAGTATAATTCATTCACAGGTGTGACTTTGATCAGGTCTGATAAGTGTTCAATACAGTGATTTATCATAAACGCTCGTGCCTGTCCGCTTCATTCAATCGGAAAATCAAATGCGCATTTGTGTTTTGCGTGAGTTGCAAACCGTGTCTGACATAGTGAAGCGATGACAGAAAATTGCAACAACGTAGCAAATTGAGATACTCGAGGAAGAGAAATGGATAAATTATGACATTTTACATGGATAAATAACCAGAAGCACGCCTGATATTTAAGATGGCGGCTGTTTGTTTACAACACGGGCGCAAGTGAGGTCCGCAGGAACTGCAGTGAGGCTACACAGAGCTTCTCGAAAAAATGAAAATCTGCAGAAAAAGACGCACCCGTATGAAATACGGGCCACTACTAGTTTTACATGGATTTTGCTAATCTTGTACAAGTTTAAGACACGGAAATATAATCAACTGAGTAATTGAATTTGAATGAACAAGAAAAGTTGTATCTAGATACACAGAAGACGAAGGCAATGGAATCGTTTCACGTCTGGAGAAGAGTAGATCTGCTTCTGATCTCTTTTATTCTTCTTATGACTACATTAATTTCGACAGGTAGGACATGATTTCTTTTCACATACGAAATGCTAAAAATGTATTTCTTTTGGGAAAAATTATTTAGTTTATCTGAATACCTCAACACAATGGTCCCAGTTTCCAGAATAAGCAATAGGCTTAATAATTTTTGGTATTTGAAAGGTTTTAAAATACTCATGCTTTCAAGCTTAAATCAGTCAATTTGACCTTCTTGGGAAATCTGTTAAATGTTTTAAAAAAATAAAATACAAAAATCCCTAATAGCAAAAATATGTGAGAGGAGAAGAATTTGAAGCTGCAAAATAACTCCTCCAAGTCTGGATATATCCTCACTCATAGTAACTTACAACGTAGTGATTAACTGTGATGCAACTGCTTCTGTCTTTTTATACTTTGTAAAAGGATACTTGTTTGGAAAAATATTATACCTGCGTGATTTCATTAATGACAACAAACACTACAAATAAAAGATACAAAATTTGAAACTTCATACTAACGTTCACACAATATGCGTTCTTCAAGCCAGGAGGGAACTCGAGAAAGCCCAATTAAAAAAAATAATGTTGAATGCGTGTGGGTAAGATTAATTGCGAACAAGGTTTTGTTTCATTCCTATCAGAGCACAAACTTGCAATCAAAGTCGCCAATGGAAAAACTCACCCAGTTTTAAAAATGTGTGTCAATTTGCTTAAACTAAGTATTCATCCATTGTCATGAATGTTGAAGAGGCAGTTTAATCTAAACTAATATTGATATTTAGCAACTTATTTGCACAATGTTATTGTTGCGCGCAGGTAGATGACACTGAGGATCAAATGGACAAAACAGCGTAAAGTTTACTCAAATACTTGAACACTGATACATCAAAGAGATAGAAAGTGATCTTTTATTTCTGGTCAAATATATTGTGTTTCTTTGACAAATTTTTCCCTTCACATGGGAAAAAATTAAAATGGATAACAGGTGATTCAAGGATCTCATCACCAAATATCTTCTGAAGGTAAACTCTACATTAGTTTGCGGTTTTCAAAGATGCATCTTTCTTTTCTGATCTATTGAAAACATAAATCCTCTGAGTCTGAATGTCATCTCTTCAAAATTGCACTGTGTTGGAATTCCCCATTCTAAAAAATCCTTAGAAATTCCATACGAATGACCAGAACAATGGGCTTATCGTGGGATTCAAAGTCTATATTTTTGATAAAGACAGAACGATGTTGTGATGTGGAGTATGACTTATTACTGCTAGCAGTAATAGTTTAATTATAAGCCCCAGCACTAAAATGAGATCGAAATGTCTCCAGCATGGCTTTCTTTTGAATCCATGATTAATTTTGACAGTTTTTACTGCTAAGTTGTGACAATATTACTATTATACTACATAAATAATACAAAAAGTTGCAGACAGTTTGAATTCCTTGTTTTTGTTTTTTATTCTAAAATAAAACTACTGTTGATAGCAGCAGCAATGTTCATACTGCCCCATCGCAATACATGTAATATTCGAACCGAAAAGGTAAGAAATAGACCAAATGCAGCTAAAAAATTCCGTGTGATCAAAATTCCATGTCAAGAGCAAAGTACTGCGCGGCTATTTAGCACATGAATTTAATTTAGAGCCACTGAGAGGATGCCTTCAATTATCTAATTTAGTATCTGCAGGACATTGCATTAAGTATTCACGGAGAATAGAAGTAGACAAATAACTTTCTCACTTTAAAACATCAAACACGGGCAGGGATCCCAGAGGCTTCAAACAGTTGTTCACCTGTGAAAATTCCACTGTTTGGATTCGTGCGTGAATACATGATCATCTGCTCTTTGATCCACCTTAACTGCAAATTGATTCATGATGCCTCATCAGTGAGGAACCACTGCTACTACCGAGCTGGTGTGCATTGGATCCGTGGGACAGTTAGTCTTTTACAGTCGGGTGTTATCTTTTTTTCCAATACTTATGCAAATGTCCATCGTGAAACCACTTCTGAACTCTAATATATTCTCCGTTACTCGGATTTTTCACGACAAGCAAATCTGACAGATCTGTCAAATCTGCAGAAATAAAACACAGTGTTTAAAGAATTACCACAATTTTAAAGGTAAGGGTTATTTAACATTTCCAGTAACTGCTAGATTGAGTGTACTTCATCAAATAGTTAACGCATACAATAGCAAGAAGTAGAAATCCACTTCTAGATCTGTCAGATCTGCCAGATCAAATTGGGATCTGATTGGCCTTTTCTGGGACCGTCCCCGGCCCCACCCAAAGACCCACACTTCGTTGTGGTCACTGATTAGTATCAAATTTGTCTGTATAATCAGCCCTCTTATTTTGCCAATTTGTCTTAATTTTTCTTTTATTAAACACTTGACATAACTACAAATATATATAGGTCTACCTCATGTTAAACTCTGAACTGAATTTCTTCCAATACATATCGTCCGGTGAATGCCATACTTGATTGCTTAGAGTTTTGTGTGATTGAATTTCATTAATCACGATTCTGCTGATTTCAGGAAACAGCTGAAAGATCACAAGTAGCCCAAAGGATTTCTTTTTTTACATTTATTCACCGACCTTGTTTCCCTTTTACCTTTGTTCTTCAGATGCTTACAGATAGGAATCAATCTCAATATATCTACTCTACGAATTTCAGTGTCTCTGGCCTATTACCATGTTAAATACAAGCAGCGTGAGTTATCTGAGAATTTTGTGAGAAAATTTTTCTGCAGTTCTGACGGGAACATTATCCCTGGGGCAGTTTTAGTTTTGTAGGTTGATCTATTTTACAGGTAAACTATGGAATCTATTGGATAATAACTAGGCCTGATAAGGCAAACCCTGAATGTTCATTACACATGTCAACACAATCATGAAATCAACCCGTCTTGCTGCCAAGTCATCGATTAAGAAATATCAAACCACCCATATTTCAGTTAATGATAATATTAGTATAATTTTCAATAAGTCAATTATCTGTCGAAAGAGTATTTGCATTCATAGATTGTAGATTTCACATTACGGTCATAACATTCGAATAGAATGTAGCCTAATTCTCTGGAGATTTGTTGAAAGAATACTGCAAGATCATGTTTTCGAGATCACGAATTGTGCTAATATTTTCCATCTGATAAGCTCAATTAAAACGCTTAAAATATTCACCAAATCGGCATGATTTTGCAAGGTAATACGATATACAATTACCTTAAGAAGGGTATTAACGATATATGAGAGGGAAACTGCATTCTCCCTTAATGTAAGGCCATAATTATAATAAAGCCGTAACTGCTGACAGCTTACTGCTAAACAGCCCACTATTATGTAACAACCAATAATACGGCTTCACAAGGGGTATATAATATACACATGAGCCCTGCATTAGGGTTCCCACCAAAAACACTGACAGCTAACACGCAACCTAGCCTAAGCAGTGGAGTCCCATTACTGGAGTGCCAACTGCACAATACAGCTGTTACTTATTTATTATACCGCAGAATACAGAGAGAGAAGACTTATTAGTTATTAGGACCGAGCTAATAAGACAACAATTTGATTGAAAATTGCAGGGGCCGATGCAGGAAGGGCACCAATGGTCAAATTGCCAACATACAATTTTGCAATATTTTCGGAGCAATTGTATAATATCGAGAAAATTGTGGTCATTGGAATAGACGATGGATACATGAATCGTAGATATATAACAATTCAGAAATTCCTATTTGGCCTAATAATGAAGAGATTTCATTCACTTTGGCAAAAATCTCTTTCAAAGATTTTGTGCAACTGCAGTTAAAATGTGAACAATTAGTGATACACAAACCAAATAACGAAATGAGATGAACACTGTTCTAAGCAATTTAACATTGGCCAAATTAAGCATTATATTTAGATAAGAACGTAGAACTGCTACTTTCTACTTCTTTGAATTCCTTAAATAATATTACAACTGTGGAGACGATTCAAAGTTAGCTGAATAATCGAAGAGGTAGTTTTTTGCTCAAAACATTATTTCACTGTGATGGTCTATTTGCTACATCGTATCAAATTGACGTTTATTGCTCTACGGCGGCCTTTCTTGCAAGAGTTTCTGAAATACTTTCTCGTTTAATGAAGACAGTTGGCCTTTAAAACTGATAAGATTTTCTACAACATTTGTAAATTCGTCAAATAACTTAATGATTTGCTTTTATCAATGGAGGGGTAAAAAATAGCCCTGTGACGGACTGAGGTGGTTTAATTAAAAGATGTCAAAATGTCAAGAAGATTTTAAGTTGTCAAAAAGATGTCAAAATGTCAAAAAGAGGCCAAATTGTGAAAAAGCTGTCAAGTTGTCAAAAAGTCAAACAACTTTACTCTGCAGGCGGTTCACAAAAAAATAAATTGACATTATGAGGTTCATAGATAATGATGTCAATTTTGACGTCACATCATTTGGAAAAAATTTCAAAAAAATTTGCACTATCACTTTAAATGATCCAGCACACCTGCTAATTAACATAAATCAACAATAGTAACCAGCTACTGTGTGCTAGAAGCCAAACAAATTCACGATTTCTCAATTTACGAGAAAACTGTAAATCAGAAAAATTCTGAAAAGGTGTTTTGGGGTTTTTAGCAGATTTGGACTCAGCATCAAAAGTCGGAAGTTGGACCCAGACACCCCCCCCCTCCACCACCAAACATGATGGGACTTTGGGTTTTTAGCATATTTGGTCAGAGGATCATCCTGCGGCTTGCGGAGACTAAATCTTTGACCGCGTGTACGGTCAATATTCTTGGTTTTTTTCTAGATCCGTCTCCCTCATACGAATTACCTATCATTGATTTAATAGAAATTTTCAATCTATATTAAAGGAGAAAAAATTTAAATTTTGTCAGTGAGATAATTGTCTAAGATCAGAACAACTGTTGCAACCTGCAGTTGAAATGACAGGATGATCCAGCAGCAGTATCGATGTGTTCAGAGAGAAGGAAACAGCAGAATAAATTGATAGACATTAATCATCATATTGTGTAATGTTAAATGTTATAAGGCTCAATCAGGTCAAAGTTTTCAGAACTGTTTTCCTTCAAAGTTCCAAAAATTATTATCTTCAACAGCATTTAAGTTTCATGCAGTGGAAAACCACATTTGCACTACATAGTTTTTCGAGTTTGAGTATTTAGACCTTTGGAAGAGTCTCTTATGAGACTTCTATTAGATTGTCTCCCTTTGGCGGTACTTCATTAAGCACCTGCTGTTGTTTGCCTTCTTAAGAAGACTATCTCCATAGTTTTGTACAGTCTTTCGCTGTATCTACCTGATGCAGTATGAACTTGGACAATAGAAGGTAATCTGAGACACAACAGATGCGGTAGATTCTGTGTAGAACACATCTCAGGTGTAAGGTACGATGTATCTGGCATAATGCCGTCGACAGCAGCTGATAATGCGATACAACAACATACACATTACTTTGTACTCAATCTAGTCCCATTGTGCTTCTGTTATTGTGTTTGGATGAATGAGTGACAGTATCTGCTAAGTTATCAACCCGTGTAGATTGCTAACTTCCGATTTACAGGTAAACATGTCGCTTAATGTGAGAGCATCCAGACATCAATTATGGGTACTGATACAATTGTCGTTCAGAAAAAGAGATCAGGAACATAAAAAAATTGGTAAAAATATCTGAGAGTTTTGTATCCGATGGGCAGTAAATCACTATGCAAGAAAACGTTTGGAAAACAGTTGTGTTCCGTAATTTCGTCAAGCATCTCTATCATTTCGCGCATCAAGCCAAGCTATTTGAAGGTGACATTTTTTAGATAGAGTTTTCCAGGAAGGTTTTAGCCCATGGTGTTACTTAGTAAATTCCTTGAGTCTTTTACTTTTGTAGAGTACGTATTTTATTTTGTGAGAAAGTGAACAGGGTGCACTTTGTTGCGCAACATTCACCCAAGAACAAATTGCTGTTATTTATTGCCTTCGGGTTTCTATGTTGCCTATAATCTGATAATGTAAAATTACTTTCACTAAAATTTGATTAATTCTACAAGCTTGAGCTTATGGCCAAGGTCGGGACGTTTCTTCCCTAAAATAATGAGGAGAGGAAGATTATCTATCTGCACTTGAAGACGTGATAATTGAATATGTTTTACGTGCAGGTTCTTGCATCATATTTTATTATCTAGTTGCAACGCAGACAAAGTACATTTTGCAGGGGTGACAGAAGTACACGTAGATAATTAATTCTCATTTAAATTTAATAGTCATTTAATTTTTTATTCAAGCAATATTTGACACGTTTAACCAGTCTGTGCCAAGACTTGCCCAAGTCCGAAGGATTGCTGGCAGACAATTGCTTCTCCTTCAAGTGCTTGCCCACATTTGTAGTTGAAACAGATACTTTATTTCACACATGTTTTTTTGCTTAACCGATGTTATTTTTTCGTAGAATACAAAAAACCTAGCCATGTGGTACCATCGACCGACAAGGGTGTGGAAGGCAGCGCCAGTCTAGGACCCAAAGGTTCCGCTGTATGAGAGTAACGCTTAACGTTACCTGAAAAAGCCCTTCAGGAAGAGCTTTGTCTTTCAAAATCAACAAAAGTAGCTATTGATACTAATGAGATCAGACAATGATGTAAACAATCAAATTGATGTGGTTGCGGGATCAGACAGAGCAGTTGGTTAGGGAGCTGAACATCCTCGCAGACCTATCTAACCGTTCGGTTCTAGTGGAACTGGTACTCACCAACTTGTAAACGGCAGTCACGTGTGGGAATCAAGAGGGTCAGACACTCTTGGAGCTTCAAAAGAATCACCGAGTCTGCAATGTGATTTGTATTGCAAAGCGTTTCCGACGGTCCTAAAATATGCCACCCTCCTGCGCGCTTCGAGATTCCGGTGTTTTGAAAAATGTTGGAATTTTAGCTGCAAAAATGTGTACTCCTCACATCCGGTGCAAATTTTTACGTTTACTCTACCGATGTTTTGTAGATTAAATTACATTGCATCATTTAACTTTCAGTCCTATCTCGAAAAAAGTTACTCTTAGAACTTATGCCAAAGTCTTAGGCCAAGAACAGAATTTATTTCCGTTACTCATGCATAAGATGTTTCACTACAAATCTGATATCAAGAGTGGTACCTGACCATGATTTTTCGTCTGAGTCTGTGTTATGTTTGTGTATGGTTTACATGTTTTCTTTTAGTGAATACGCTATTTTTCGGAGCGTATACACCGTTTTTTAGGAATTATTTGCTGCTGGACTATTTTTGCCCCATTTTTGACCAGCTTCCTGTCATGTGATCATAACAAGCATCATGGCAGGTACTGAGAAAAGCATACCAGCTGCTAAAAAACCACTAGACCAGCCACTAGACTTAAGAGGTAAAGTACACACTATTAAAAAATGAACATTTAATAACTAGAGATTTACTGGGAATACAGATTTTTCAATGATTCCCCAAAAATCCATTGACTTTTCCACTGTAAAATTGGGATAAACTTGACCTAAAAAAGAAACCACTCCACACTTTGCACAAATTTACTGCAAACTTAAAAAATATGTATTCCCAATTTATTTTGTCAATGTTAATTGCTGCCTGACAACCTGTTTATCATAACAAATGGTTATATTTTGTCTTGGATTTGCCAAACATTTGTAAATCTGTTTATGTTTAGAAAAATGGCATATTCATTTTAAAAAACTGCGTATTCGTCCATTCGTTCCGATACGTCGCGAGCTCCGGCAAAAAATCATGTATTCATCGCAAAAAATAGCATATTCGTCCATTCAATTTCTATTGATTCTGAATTTAGATCCACTTCTAAACATTTTCCCTGGTGATGTCATCATTATTGGAAAAGAAAGTGGCCTTGTTGGTCTTGATAATTGGCCACAGTACACAGCTGAGAGTGTTCACAATCTCATTGATCAGTTGCCTGAAGAATATTGCCAAGATTTTGACAGGGTAATTTTACTTTAATTTATTATAATTAAAATTTGTTACAAATCAATTTATGTTTCAATCTGCAATCTGTAATTTTATCTAATAACATGCAATTTGTTAAATGTGTAATTTCAATTGTAATTATATTTCTTCTTGAGTAAATTTGATTACAAAACTTTCCCCTCTACTTATCTATTTTTTATCTACTTATCCACACCCTTCCCCCTCCCCCCACCCTCCCAACCCCTAAATAACTGTTAAAATTACATACAAACAGGTTTATAAAATATTTACATTTTTAGGAAGAAGCATCAGATGATGAAGTTGACCCAAGTGTAGGAGATGAAACTGTGTATTCTGAAAACCCCTCAGCA
>JBCAUG010165711.1:0-20141 GCA_038406175.1 Haplosyllis leylae | reverse complement strand
GAGAAATTGTGAGATTTCACCAAAAAATATTTCCCATTTAAAGAGCAAAGCTGTTTACAACAGCTCTGCTAAAAAGTCACGTGAACTGGCTGGATTCCCTTAACTCAGCGGATTGTGAAAAGAATGCAGAGCGCTTTAACCTCCTGAAATTAGATTGCAAATAGTGTCAACAGATCAGTTCGAGAATTCATTCATGTGGATCACAATTAGTGTCTACATGTCCCGTCGCTTCCCATTCGAGTTTTTCCTAATGAAATTCCACAGAATTTACAAAAAAAAATGTAAAAAATGGTATTCAAAACCTCTTGTGTAAGAGGCACAGATGCTCGCATAGCACCACAAAGACACAAGTAACAAAGAGAACATTTAAATTGATCCCAATTCATGCTTCAGTCATTCATTATATTCCATGGAATTCTACGGAATTCTACAAAATGCATCATCATAGGGAAAACCTCAATTTAATATGTTTTGGTCTCATTTTTGGGTACAAAGAAAAGAAAATAACTACTTCATTTGGTGGTTGCTTCATGGAATATCAACTAATCTGATGCATAAAACATTAGTCTAGTGATCCAGAAATATAGTTTTCAAATTCTGTATGAGTCAATTTTTAATTTCTTTTTTTTTAGAGTTAAATTATCAACTTTAAATATCCAAATATGCAATTATAATGTAACATGTTTGGAACATGCAGCATTGAAAATGTTTAAATGTTATTCTCTGAACCTTTTTTTTCAATTAATATTTTGAGGAGTGATATTACCGTGTAAGTACTCAAATGATTGCCAGTGGAGGGCAGGTAACTTTTTGATCGATTTGTTTTGGATCATGAAAAGTAGAATTTAGCTTTGATATTCTGTGTTCCAGGTGTGAGGGTGCTTGAGAAGTGCGAGGTGGAGAGGGTGCTTACTGACGGGCGCAGGGTGACGGGGGTGCAGACTAGTCTGGGAACCATAGAGTGCAAACACTTTGTTAACGCTTCAGGGATGGTAAGTTTGATGGACGTGGTTGTTCACAGTAAAGAGGATATTTTTCTTGGCTTTTTAGCCTTCTTCTCCTTAACATTGCATCATTGAACAAATCGCCTTCCTTTTTCTCTTCCGTCCAATGTGAATCAATCCGAAGACATTTCAAGATTGTCAAATACCGACATTCTCAATTGTTTTGAAAAAAAAGTTTGTCCAGAAAGCCACCGTCTTCGCTTTTCTGAAAAATTCTTGGTGACATTTTTTGAAAAGTTTATTGCCACTAATGCCCATGCATTTCTGTAGTGGGCGAAGGATCTCGGGAAGAAGAGCGACCCTGCAGTGTCCGTTCCTAAACAGCCGTGCGAGCACTTCTACATCGTTACTAAACCACTAGAGGGCGTGGATCTCATGACTCCAAGTAGGTACTAAGCCAATGGAGGAACTGGGCCACATGACTCTAAGTATGTACTGAATGTAAAGTAATAAGTTGCCTGAACCGCATGGCACCAAAAACCACTGGAGAGTATGGACCTCATGACTCCAAGATCCAGGTGAACTGGAAAGAGGAATATGATGCGTGTGTCTGGGGGGAAGATGGTGCATACTAGGCTAGTAGCAGTATACATTTCCAATTAATGAACAGTTTTGATACTTTCGTAGCCTTCCGGTAATGTAATTCCAGGCATGCGTGATTATGACGGTTACATCTACTTCCGGGAGTGGAGCGGAGGACTTCTGGCCGGAGGGTTTGAACCGAAGGCGAAGCCGTGTTTCAGGGACGGAACCCCGCGACACTTCGAGTTCCAACTACTGCAGGAGGATTGGGACCAGTTCCGTGAGTATCAATAGGTCCTTCAAGAGCTTGGGTTGTCTGTGGTTAGCACTGACCTGTTTGAAGCAGACAATCCCTTGAGACTTGACCTCAGCTTTGCTACACCACAATGCAGTGGCGGATCCAGGATTTCCCAGAGAGGGCGCCCCGAAAACTGCATTGGCCCGGGGGCGGGGTGCGTCCTTAGTGCCCCCGAGATCTACCAATGGAAAGTGGCGCGTTCAGTTTCTAGTGCATGAAGTAGACTCATTATAACGATACTTTCAATAGCTATGTTGGAGTGCTGCACAAAATATTTCTGGAAAAAATCCTTTCTTGTCCTGTTATGGAAAACTGCGTGCCTTATTATGGGAGAGAACTGTATGTTATCTTTGTTGTAGAGATCCTGTGGGATGAGATTGTTCACCGCGTCCCTATGTTGTCTTTGTTGTAGAGATCCTGTGGGATGAGATTGTTCACCGCGTCCCTATGATGGAGAACGCTGAGATTCGACAGTTGATTAACGGTCCGGAGGCGTTCACCCCGGACTCCGGATACCTGTTCGGCCCGGCGCCAGAGGTCAGTGTTGTTCATTCTCATTCAACGAAAGCAATGGCATTACCGCCCGCATTCCGAGGGGGGCTACCCCCTGGTCAAGTCCCTGGTCCAGTCTGAGGGGGGTGGTACCCCCTTGTCCTGTCACTGGTCCTGTCCAAGGGAGTACCCCTGAACAGGACAGGGTTGTACCTCCTGGAACAGGAGCATCCCCTGGACAGGACAGGCGGTGCCCAACATCCCTCTGAATGGTACCAGGGAGTACTTAAAAATACCACACAGTGAGAGTGTAACTGTCAATGGCTGACATACTTTAATATTAAAGCTTTACTATCAATGGCTGACATATCTTAAAGCAACATCGATTTTAAATGTACAATATTTGAGCAACCAATTCCAATGTTAAACCTCTTTAATTATTGGCACTCCAGATGGAGAACTACTGGTTGGCATGTGGAATGAGTTCTATCGGTATAGTGAGTAGTGGAGGGGTGGGTCGAGCCGTGGCGGAGTGGATCACGGAGGGCAAAACGTCTCTTGACTTCAGCGACTTCGATATCAGGAGATACGGGAAGGTCCACATGAATCCGGATTTCCTGGCGAATAGAGCCTCTGAAATCCTGGGTGAGTGAAAACCTGGAAAATTTGTTAAGATTCATAGTAGAGTCAGCTTTTTTGGTGCGAGTGGCTCAGTTAGAATGGACCACACAATTTAGAAATATGTTAAGTACACATTTTCCGTCTTTTGTGCAGGAATTTATGGAGCAGCCATTCCTTCTACTGAGGTGGACTATCAAGAAGGGAGGAACCTTCGTTTATCTCCCCTGCAAGCTCAGCTACAGGCAGCAGGAGCCTACTTCACTACCGCTATGGGTTGGGAGCGCGTTGCTTACATGAAGACTGGTCAGGGTCAGGTTCAAGGTCAGGGAGACAGGTCAGCTGAGGTGAAGGACGCATTCGGACCTCCTTCCTGGTTGGGTTGTATGGAGCGGGAGGTGAATGCGTGTAAAACTGGAGCTGGATTGTTCGATGCCTCGACCATGGTCGTGCTGGATGTAACGGTATGTAACAGTTTATTTTTCGAATTAACAACTTACACGAGAAAGAAAAAAACTGCACATAAACGTGTGCAAGGTACGGGCCTTAACCACAATAAACAAGACAACCTCCCGTTAATATTACAAGGTAACAATGCTGCCCCGTACCTATTCTATCTCTTGAAGTGGGTCCACCTTGGACCTGGCCCCCTCCTGGACCTTAGTGATGGCCCCACCAGACCATGGACCTAGCCATCCCCTGGACTAAAGACCATTTTAACAAGCCCATGGACCTGCCCCCCAGACCATGGACCTGACCCATGGACAGAATGACAGACGCCTGTGAAAACATTACCTTACGTACGTGGTCGATGATTACCGGAAATCTGTTGTTTAGGCAAGGGAGTCATTTTCGCACTGGGATTTGAGGTCCGTAAGCCAGGTATCGTTCCCCCTTTCAAACACTGATATTCATACAGAATTTGTTGACCATAATCTCTCATTGTCGTTTTTGGTTTCAGTCTGATGATGGTTCAGCCCTGGAGCTGTTACAGAAGTTATGCTTCAGTGATCTTGACGTAGACGACAACACAGTAGTAGAGACCGGAATGCTGAACGACAAGGGCGGATACGAAGCCTTATGCAGCATCCTCAGGAACTCTGGGAAACAGTGCGTAAACTAAAGGCACTTTCATCATTGCGCAAGTTGCTGGCTCGTTTAGAGTCAGCTTAGTGAAGGAAAGATGGGGTCCGTGGTATGTGGGGAATATGTCTTGGCAGTTTTGTGATAAGTAGGCCTACTTTAAGCTGCAGTCATTGATGGGAATTTGTTTACACAGAATGTTGTCATGATATCATTTTACATGCCAGCAATGCGAACATTCAATGACCCAAAGTCATATTTTCTTGATCCGTGTTGGCATGTAACTAATGCGGACAGTTTGCATTGAACTAATCTGTACCACTTGGTTAGTGACATCGATTTTGTGTTGTTTGTGGATCAGCATGAGCCCTGGATAAATGTAGATAATGTAATACAAGAGAAAGGCTGTGATCAATAGCAATAATGTTACGATGGCGTGCTTGAAGTGACACTTTTACTGTATTTGCGTTCCGTGACATGTTACTTATTTTTTCTACAAGTTTCACAATCATTGCGACACCGGAACAAGAGACCAGACTAAACAGCTGGATCAAGAGACATCTTCCACCAGGGGGAGCTGTGACAGTGGAGGACAGAACCGGAAGGAATACAATCCTGCAGCTCATTGGTCCAAAATCTCAGTCTCTTGTGAGTGATTTCTTTTTTTATGTGATTTCGGTTAGAATTATCACAAGTTTTTGTCGATAGCAGCACAAAAGCCGCCTCGCTGAGAAAGGAGCTCTTATCAGTTTGAATGTGTGTTCAAGCTGTGCTAAATGGTCATCACAAACTACAGTGCTATAAATGTTCTTTCTGTAACTTCGATTTTATTCCTATTCGAAACGGTTACCACGGCCAAAAAAATATTTGGTTTCTGACTTCCATTCTTTCAGGTTGATGAGTGTCTATCCAGAGGTTTGACCGTCATCAAACAATCCAGTAACTATAGCAACCACTTGGTCTTCATCGCAGAGCCAGAGGTACGTAGTACGACGGGAGGTTATGTTTTCACAGGCATCTGTCTGTTAACAGATGGGGGGGGGGGTTTACCCCATTTCCATCCCATAATAGTTCCACTGGTCCCATGTCCTTTTTGGGGTGGGTACCCCAGTCCCAGGTGGGGGGGTACCCCAGTCCTAGATGGTGGGTGCCCTGGGGTACCCCCCATCCAAGGTTGGGGTCCCTCCCCAGGATGGGGTTCCCCCACCCGATAGGACAGCAGAACGAGCAGTTGCTACGCAGCGGGCGATATACCTCTTGCGTTTACTTAGGAATTTCTTGTATAGATTTGTGAGCAAAAAGTTCAGCTTCATTTGAAACGATCCATTGTTTGACTCACGCAATATTTCAATCCTATCAGGAAGCTGTCTCGGTATTCCAAACGCTGAAAGCCAAATCGGAAGTTACATTGATTGGCTATGATGCCATCCGTTTCCATGGAGCTCAATATAGTGAGCCTACTTGGGGTATAGATATCAAACCATACGACCTGGCAACTGTCTGGGAGCAATGGGAATCCAAGTCCTCAAAGGTAAAAACAAAACTTAAAAGAAAGTTGTTTCGGATCCCAAAGGCTTCATGATCTTTGTATTTAAAATATTCTTTTCTTTCAGACTAAAAACTACGTTGGAAAAGAAGCTGTGGAACGGTCACCAGGGGGCAGTAATGAGTCACTGGTACTGCTTGAGGTAACTCCCCCTGGTGACAAATGGTTGTGGGGACACGAACCCGTTTACGCAGATGGATCTGTCACCGGATGGACAACGTCCGCTCTTTATGATTTTGATAAATCCAAGATACTGTGTTGGGCCCTGGTGTACGGAAAGGCTGCCGAGGCATCTGTGATAGAAATTGACGTGGCCAATGATAAGATTGCTGCTGAAATTAGAAAACATGAGATAAAGTAACGTTATCTCGACGGGCATGTGCTAATTGATAACAGTGTCTAATATGGGGCACTTATGAAATAAATATTGATAGAATAAACATAAGTTATTTGAGTCAAGGGAGGTTCTTGCATGCACGTCGCACCCTGATCGTGCGACCTGGTCCCACATGAGGGACTGCGACAATCATTACAAACAAATTAAATAAAAAACTTCCAAGTCTGCGACAGCTTATTTTCGGAGTATAATTTATTGTTTTTGACACATATTTTGCTGAGCTACATACAGCCCTATAATAATAGTATGAGTATCAATATAACAGTTCTGCTTATAATAATAACATGCTTGTGTAGTCATGGTAACGGCGTGTGCAACTATAGTAACGCGTGTGCGTTTCCCTACAAGAAGCAACAACAAAGTGCAAATAGGTCAAGGTCAAACACGAGACAGTCGAACTAATGGTCTAGTCACATTGGAAATCGTTTTGGTAATTACGATTGCGACTGAAAGCGAACAGAATCCTGTACAGTTAATAGAACAAAATAGACCCATACTTTTAGCATTTGAGAGCTCACAGTCGCCAAGTGTAAACAAAAAATAAAATCGTAGGCGTGAATACATCATAAAACTATTCAATACAAGACAAGATACAATTGATCAATGCAAAACCGTATTTTCTTGTTTTATCTTTGGTTTTCAAAAAACATTGTAATGTTAGTTTTGAGAACTGGTTTGCGCTTTTACGAAACTTCAGTGGATGGGTTTCGTAGGGTTCAGTCACACCAAGCGTCATCGAACCCGCGTGCACAGGCGATGTGGCTGCATATTAACATTGGGTAGGTGTACCACTCACAAGTGGTACAGTACCAAGAAAAATACCTTTTAACTTGAGAAACAAGAGCGTTCAGGTGTAGCACCAAATACGCGCTGTAACTCAATTTCGTAAAAGAGCACATTTTGACATATACTATTGGGAAAAGCAGAACAAAAGACTAGTCAGTTCCCTGATCGCATCATATAAAATTAATCACCGCAACTTTTCGTTTTATTTCTTGTAACATTCAACTACACTCACTAAAAGAGAAATCATGACTTGTTTTTTAAACGGAAAAGACAACACAGGAACGCTTAGCACTACATGAGACCGTGTTCGATGTGTTCACCTTGGAAGTGAAGTCGACTACCGAAGCGATCACATCCATTGGGCCATTCGTTGTATATGACCAGACTTACTATTGAGATCAATTGGCTTTTTGACACAATTCTTCAACATTTGCTCATCAAACTTGTTTGAAAACCTTTTCATTTTTAAAGTTTGGTCCATGACACCTGAGCTCATTACTACAAACCAGATGGTAGCTGAATGCTTATCTCCACACTGTACATGGAAGAACAAACAGGTACAAAAGTGTGTGATATGCTTCATCAAAATCAAATATTAAATCCAGGTCCATTCCATTCCATTCCAGGTCCAGTGACTGACGAATATGATCGCATAACACTCTATGGCACAATGTGTCAAAATGTAAACCATTTAATCAGTAAGAATACGTCAGCTAGCAGATTACATGCACCTAACTACATAAAGCATTGCTATTGCTATTTGTTTTCATTGAACTACAAAAAGAGACGCAAGAATAAGCAAGCCCTATTTTGAAATTTGTGCACTAACTGAAAATGTAACAAAATATGAGATTTCAAAAGAGTAGCTCGCTTAAATGATGGCATTCCCTTTTGGCAATATATGATACACTGGGACATTAGTTTAATACATGGTGGTAACGTTGAGTGCAAAATTATATTTTTCTGTACAGAATCACACTGAATTTCCTGAAAGTTTTTGTACGTATTTGTAAAATATGACAAAGCAAATAAAGTAATTTTTCTAACCTATTTATACTGACACACCGTGCAGTGAGTTATAAATAGCTTCAACCTCTGTGTGGGTATCTTTGCGTGTTTCAAGGACTTCTGACAGTACACCTAATGCACGTTGAAACAAAAACGTTATCTAGCAACAGATATCACCGGATCAAAGCTTCGCATGTTTTGTCTCTGTGTAAAAGGTACCGAGCACAAACAACAATCCAGGACCCAGATCAAACCGGATTTGACATTTTACTTTTTTTACGTCAACACTTTGAAGGAAATAAAATAAAGGTTCGTTCACACTGACTGAAGCGAATGTGACCGTAAGGAAATGTTTCTTTGATGATTATTTTCTGTTTTGTAGCTTACTTACTGAGCGCATGCGCTAAGAACCCATTTATTTTGAGTCAGTGCGAGCGAAATACGATTTGCCCAGAGGAAAGGGTGTGTGCCAAAACTTTTTAATTTCATAGTGGTGTCGAAACTGTAATTCCTATCATCATCTAAGACTTTTCTCGCTTTCGCTCAGTGTGAACGTTGCCTTAGTAACTTGTGTAGATCTATTTGTTGTTTACGCATTTTGTTACCTTTCCTGGATTCCTTCTCATCTCTTTTTTTTTTTTTTCAAAAGGAACTAAAATTTTCTACCGTAGTTACTTTTTTTGGTTCATACTTTTATGACTTAAAGACTTTTTTTTTAAGTTTACGAAATTTTGCCACCGGATTTTTCTGGGCTTAATTTTTATAAATTTCAATTCCTTACCCTTTTTCGGTCACTACAACAATATTACATAAACCTTTAGATGAGTCCCAATATTGATGTTTCCTGTTTTCCGAATTACTTTATTTTTGCCGGAGCAGAGGATGGGCATAAATCATACAACTACGGAATTTTCACAGGCGGCCCCCTCTCCGCACGTGCGTACTGACTAGCGCCACTTTGAGTTCGTACTGACTGTGGATTTTCCGTTACAAGAACATTATTTGCATTTTCAAGCATTCAATTGGGAAACACAAAGGAAAAACTAGTTGCAGTTTTGGTCAATATAAAATGAATGAAATTAGAATCCAACGAGTCTAACCGAAATCAATACCCGTCTCTTGTAAGGAGGACCTATTCCTGTACAAACGACTGCAACTATTTTTTACTTTGATAGTGAGTATTTCATGGTTGAATGTACAATGATAAAACAGTACCGACACACGGGAACCAGTTAGGGCTTGTTCACACTATGCGTTTTTTTCTGATTGTGACTGCGATTCCTCTTGTCACAACAAATGCGTTGTACAGGATTCAATGGAAGTGTTCACACTGCGCAACTGTGACAGCATCACTAGCTCCTGTGCAGTCCATTATAAGCAAAATACAAATTGCAGTCGCAATCAGAAAAAAAAAGCACAATGTGAACGCGCCTTTACACCCGAAACACGCAAATATTGTCAAAATACATCTACAAAGCTCTAAATGCTACGTGTCATTTAGTCACAATTCTCCATGTGCCTCACAATAAAGTTCTTTGTTTCTATCAAAATAGACAGAAATGTTACTAAACAATGAACTGACATTTTCCACTTGAAAGTTTCTATTTTAAACTGGTTTATTTGGTAGTTTTTACACTTGGATCACATTGTATCTTGTTTGAAATGAACAGCTTTTGGCATCTAGTTCCGAATTAAAAGTAAAGCGAAACAAGTTTACCCACTTCTGACTGAAAGTTCAAATAAGACGTCTTTCCTGTCAACTACGATTAAGGTCGTCTCTCAAACACTACTGAAAATTTCACAAAATTTTACGTCAAAAATAGTCAGTAAAGCTTAAATCAAAGTCAGTAATGGTACATATTTTTGAGAATTACAAAATTGTCAAAATGAGCGCCCATAAAATTAAGATTAGGTCACAAATATCACCTGTCGTCAGATTTGTATGACCAGTAGCCAGAAGGCTGTCCAAGGAACAAACACATGTAATCCAATATAAACCACCGCCTATAGGAACATTGCGCATACCTTAAATTGTTGTGAATTTCCACTCATAGCAATAATATCACAGCATTAAAATATCAAACAATGAAACGTCATTAGTACCCTTAACTTTGGTCATATTCGCACTTATTTTTATTGCACAAAATTAGCATTGATAATCATTTTTAACTCGATAAGGAGGCCGGTAAGTTTGCTCAGTTTAAACCCTGTAGGAGTCTGGCCCACTTGATTCACCATTAGGCAATTTTGAAATAGATCAACATTTGACAGAACTTATTTTTGAACAGATTATTTTAGGTCACATTAAAAGGATTCTAAAAATTCTAAATTTGTACCATTACTTTAAAATTCTGTTTTAAAATATTATTAGCAGGTACCGATACATGGCTCAATATCAAAAACAACCTGATTCTATTTCAGAATATCCCGAACGATTGAAGAAATGCGTTCTGCTTTTATGTGTATACTACAGTGTAAATATTACAATGGCCCATGGTCATCACAAAGGGTGTGATGCGATGCTTTAGTTCCGTGACGCATCTTGCAATTCGTAATATAATATATCACTATAATATTTTTTTTTGCAATTTCATATGTTTCACAAATATTTGAGAATGTCTATTTTGCAGTGAGTTTATTTGCAGTGCCACATAAAATATTTAAATATCACATTAAATTTTGTGTTTTCGTTGGTCTTTTTTTACAATTGCCACTTTTTAACTTTATCTCAAACTGTAAGAGCCCGTTTACATTAGCAAACGCGATCTTCCCTCCAGACCCCGCGCACTATCATAATGATTAAGTTAAAGAAACATGAAAATTTGGAAAAATTAACCAATGCCCTATTTTCTCTTGATGCTCTTTTTTTAAATATTTGTTATATTGCCCGAAAAATCAATGCCTAAGGGCTGTCGCCTTCCAGTTCGCTTTCGCTTAATGTGTACAGACCCCGAACATTTCCACAACGGTTCACATGATACAGAACTAAACGAACACGTAAAAACTACAACTTAAATTCCCCTGTTTAGTGAATTTCCCAATTATATTGCCATTTGATTATAAACTAATAAAATACATTATCTGCGGAGTATTTTGCAACGTCAGTATCATTTCTTGCACGAGTTTATAAATTGCAACATTTAGTTGTGTAAAAGAGAGTATTTGCGACTACACAGAGCGAGAGAGATAGATATGTATATAAGAGTGGTGCGCCGTTACTACCGTTAAGGCTTGTTTACACGTGACGTCTGCGTCTGCGTCAACGTCTGTGTCAAGTTTAACATTGAGTCAATGGTGACGCAAACGCACACGCAGAGAATGGGTTCCAGACCCATTCTCTGCATCAACCATTGACACAATGTTAAAGTTGACCTTGATGTTGACACAAACGGGCACGCAGACGTTAAGTGTAAACAAGGCTTTACTCGTTCATATTTGTACAAATATAGCAATTTCACACAGCAAGTACCTCCCGTTGTAGCGCGTCTTACTTTTATAAGTGCTAATCGACGCTTAGAGAACACGTACTCTCTGTTATGTCTGTATTTGCGTTGGGAGTAGACTAAGGGTGTGTTTACATGTTCCGACGCCGTGCCCGTCACCGTCACAGTCCCCGTCTGCCCGTCAACTATTAGCGCAATGTTGAACTTTGACGGCGACTGTGATGGTGACGGGCACGGCATCGGAACGTGTAAACATACCTTAATGGTCCATTTACATCTGAGATTAGTTTAACTATTGCGATTGTAAGGACGATTGCGAGTCTTTCTGCGGAGTAAACAAGAATCCCGGTCGCAGTTACGAAAATGGGTTTCGAACTCATCTTTTCTTCAGTACTAAAGAATCACAACCGTCCACACAAACTGCAACAGTTCAACTTATCGCACGTGTAAATACACCATTACGGTGCAGCCACACCACCCACACCACGCGAAGGTGAACACGACACCGTTTGAGATTTCTGCTGTTTGCTAAAGGCTGGTTTACACGTAACGTCTGCGTTTGCGTTTTCCTTTGATCTTTTGTCATCCCGTTCTTGAAAATACAAACGTCAAGTGCTGCCACGGAACCCATCCTGGATGTTTGACGCAAACGCAAATGCAGACGTTACGTGTAAACAAGGCTTTACTGTATTTTGTTACCGACTCTCAAGCAACATCGCTTTCGTGCTCGCACTTCCGCTTTGTGTGAACAGACCTTATAAACTTTGGCTTAAATGAAACAACAGTATAAATCAATAACCTATCCAGGTAACACTGCATCGTTACCTGTTTGAGTAACACTACCTGTTTTGGTAACACTACACTTACTCGTTATGTTTAACGATATATATTTAATTTATGTACATATTTTGATATTTATTTATGTGAGTATTTGCCTACCTATTCGTGGTCTGCTAACACTTAATGAAAGCACTGGTATTTTATGTTACTATTGCAGTCACACATATCTGGATCATTTTGTTTAAAAACATAAATATTGCAGTCAAACTCTACAAACTCATGAAGATAGTTAATGGCTACTTAATCCACACGAAGGGAGCAAAGTCATACAATCTTGGTCATTTTTAACCTCAAACTGAAAAACTAACCCTGTAAAGTCAAAAAGACCTTTGAATACTGACTAACCTTTCAGTGGGTGCATTTTCTCCATATTTTGTAAATAAAAAGTACATCTTTCATACTGCACACATCTAAAGCATACTTCCTCAGTCAAGATAAAGTACGGGCATAAAATAACAAACGTAAGAGCTACGCAAGTTTAAAAACAAATAAATATGATGTATAATGCAGTATATCTACGTTGCAGCAAAGATAAAAATAAGTTTGCAATATAAAAAAAAGCAATAGATAGAAAAAACACAAAAGCAATTTTGTTCAAAAATCATTGGATTCCATGACAAATACAGAAAAACCCCAAACTTACGACCGCCTCTGGTGCGTAAATTTAAGGTCTTAAAATGCAGGTAAAATCCCCCTTTTTTGACGGAGAGGTTGCACCACACAAGGGTCGTAAGTCACGGGTTTCTCCGCATGAAGTAATACTGGGCGTAAAGTTGTCAGTTCGGAGATCACAGGGCCCGTTCACAACTTCAGAACCTGCGAGCGTTCTGCGATTGTGCGTGTGATCTTGCAATTGGAATCGGAAAGGCAGACGCTCGGTATAAACGGACTCTTAAAGCTTTGAAGAGTGCAACTAATAAATCCAGATTCATTCAAGGACCCTTGAGGAGGCTCAGTCATTCACACCAAACAATGCCGACACCAACAGCGACATCGACTATGGTTTAACTATGTGTATGAACAGACTAACAGTTCACTTCCTTTTGGCACATTTTTCAAAAATGTCTTCAGACCGCATGAATTCTTAATTTTTGTTTTATTGCTGGTTCGTTTAGAGTCATCTTTGTGGTTGAAAGAGGGGGCCCACAGTATTTGGGGAAATGTCTTGGCACTTTTATGATAAGTAGGTCTACTTTAAGCTGTAGTCATTGGTGGGAATTTGTTTATACAGAATACTGTTATGATGTCACTAAAATTACGTGCCAGCATTACCAACGTTCAACGACGCAACGTCATATTTTTTTTTACTGCCTGGGGTCTACATCCATTGATGGAGGTGCGAATCGGTAGCTTGGTGCTCCGGTGTCAGCTTGAATATAACTCCGAACATTACAATAGACATTATGTACATGTCCTTGTGTGTAAAAGTTCCATAAAACGATAAGCAGAAGATTTACTGACAATGCACGTAGTAGTTCAGCTGTTTTACTGTGTACTGATGTTCATTTTTGGATTTCATCAATTCAATAAAGTTCGGATTTAAAGACTGCACTGAAATAAGTGCAGACTATTCTGATTTTCCCTCTTCTACAATTGTAAGCCCTTTGAAAGTTTTCAAAGCTGACGATTGAACTTTTACAAAACTTGAAAAGGAGAATTTGAAAAGGCTGATCTCGTATCAACACCTGCATGTAATTTGAGGCTTTTACAAGTGGGGGTGAGCGAAAGAATGGATTCTGTAGTACGGGTTTCTTTTTTGCGTGTGCGTCTACGTCAATTGTTCCTATTGAAAACACCCACAAACGTGACGTCATGTACAAGTGGGTAAAAACACAGGCGTGAATGTACCACAAGAAAGGGCCAATTTCATGCGTCACGATTCCATGCGTCATGATTTCTTCATGATTTGCACTAAAAGATAAACAGACACTGAATGAGTCAATAATCGCCGAAGGTAGAGACGTTTTTGGCAAGAGGAATAAAACAGATCTATAAAACCTCATTAACACGAAAAATGAAAGCTGAGAAGAGACACGAGCAGGGAGTTACACTCAGCTGGTTCTTTAATGTTTCCATGACAATGTATCAGGTTTCCATGACGTCATCGGCTTTACGACTCAGAATTTTGGTTTGAGAAGAAAAAACAAAAATTTTGTCTTTATTGAAGGAAGGGAGAGTAGTTCACACCAATAGTCTGCGGAAACTGTTTCCATTAACTGTGTTTTCTCTCAATTTTCGCAGATCAGGCCCTCACAGGTTGTATTATTTACATTGAGCGTCTCTACCTGGCGATGTAACAAATGCATTCAATGTGTTCTTACAGCATCATTCATGGCATGCCATACGACCAAAAAAAGAGTCAAAGGTGTCGCAAACACAGACGTGGACCCCTAAAACGGGTAAGTTTTGATCACAAAGAATCCTAATGTGCCAGATGAATGAGCTGCGACCAATCTGAAATTTTGCAGTGGCATGATCGCCATGTCCATCTTTGCAAGTGACATCCAACCAATAAGCCGTCCCTACAGGATCAACAGCAACAGATCAGCCTCTTCAATTCAAAGTCAACTTCTATTTTTGGACAAGTGCCTGGGTTTCTTAAAGCTACGGAGATCACAAAGAGTTGAATCGTTGAGGCTCGGATCACCAGACAAAAAGTCAAAGCAGCTTTGAGCAGCAAGTTGATCAAAAATCCACAGCTTCACTCAAAACAAAACTTGAGCCAGGATTCAAACAGCAAGATAATAATAACTTTCATCTTTTAATAACTTCAAACTTTACCGAAATATTCACCAAGATCGAGGGATAAAAAAAACATGGTCTGAATGATTCACAATAAAAATGAACAAAATTTGTACAGTAAAATGTCAAGCTTTTTGTCATGATTAAAAAAATGACATTTGGTGGCATTCTTTTTTGCGTCACGTACCACAATGTTTTAGTGCTAATGTTGTTTAATTTTCTCTTAAGGTGTGAAACCGTTGCCTCCTCAAAGCCGCTTCGACTCCCACTGAACGTTTTAAAAGTGACAGAAACCCAGAATGAAACGTTAGTACTTTGTTGCTTTTGTTCCAAGTACCTTCTCTTTAAGCTTTGCGAAGCTAACAGCGTGACATTTTGGCTGTAAATCACTAATTGCTACCAACGTCACACTGCAACAAATGTCAAATTACAACAAATCCCCGATTGGTATTACTAATAAAGGATCAATAAACCGTTGACGTGATGCCTAAAAACGTTGTTTTAAATAACACAACTAGCTTCCAATAATGCAAAAATTATCCAAGGGCTGGGAGATGCGCAGATTTCTCAAGTTAAAAAAAAAAAGGTGCCCGGGGTGGGTGTTGGGGGTGCGGGTGGGGTAGGGGGGGGGGCTTAACGACAAGAGTCCTGATCGCGGACTTCCAACCAACCAGTGAGATCCAAGAACACAGACCACGCACTACACTTCCCATCACTCCCTTCACATGAAGAAAACTTGTGCGAGGAAACACGAGAAGCTGACTTCCTTTCAAGCCACTCACCTCAAAGAGTAATTATACATTTGCACAGGTGGCGGGATGGTACAGAGAATACTGGCTTACAACTGGCAACCTTTGTCTCCACAAAAACTCAGTTCCAGTTTCGAGGGGCATTCACACCTCGGATTTTGCTCTAGGATTTATAATTCACAGAAATGCAATCCTGTTGAACATATAATAATCATAACCCCTTTTCACTTTTATGCCATTCCCAGACATTTTTTTGCAATTCCCAAGTTCGCAATCTTCATCACAAATCACATTGCAGGTCTGAATACACCATTTCAGCTGGCACACTAACAAAGACTATCAAACAAAAATCATCACTAACATTTAATACTACCTGACCCAGAATATGACTTCGTTAATTCATGACCTATTTAATCTCTCAAATAATGGTGTGCATAGCCTTGTGCGAGAAACTATAGCCTACGCGATTCACTAAGTGCATGGTCTATAAGATATGATCAATATTATGGAAAAAATCATGATAATACTGTAAAAGCAAGAAGTTTAAATGCTGATTCTACATGCTGAACACAAAAAAGTATTGCACATCACTATGATCTTAAAACAGTGGACCATGTCATTTACGGCCATCATGTGATCTTAAAACAGAGGACTCTGTCCTAAAAACCAGTGCAACCTGAAAAAATTACAGCCATATTGTGGCTTAAAACAGTGGAACCTGCCATTTACGGCCACCATGTGAGAATCTGTCGCTTAGGGGTATCAGTGATCAGTGGCGGATCTAGGATTTCCCAGACGGGGGGCGCCAATCCCCAAGGTGGGGGCGCCAACCTATTATTTTGCCAATTTTTTTCCGAAAACTGCATGAAAATGAAAGAAATTGGAACAGAGAGGAGAGGGGCGTCCCTAGTGCCCCCCTTAGATACACCACTGGTGATTCTAAAAACAGTTCAGAATGATCCTTCCAGAGTCAGGCAGACGCATATGAAACCCAGGTGGAGTAAATGACAGGTATCATTGCAGAGAATTGTTCAACTTGTGCGGCGCAGACACGTACACAATAATAGCAGTGCTGCTTCAATTGAAACTCTATTTTTGGGTAGGGCCCCTCGGATACACAATAGTATGCTGCTACTTATAGCTCTCCTACTTCTACCAATAATGAATTAAGTGCTCGATAGATATCATATCTGAAACTGTTATTTTGCGTCCATGTTTTTGTTTGGAATTTGACAGCTCAAACTTTATACATTCCTAACTAAGTAATTGCCCACTTCCCTGTAGGTGACAGCACTGGTGCCCTCTACTGGTGATATTTACCCTGCCAGAAGGGATGAGTTGACAGTGTGTAACTTCTCTAAGAGTGTTGTTGTTGATAGTGGAAAGAAGCAGAGACATACCAGGCCCATGTATATGAGGTATATTCTCACATGAGTGAAAAAAGATGGCACCATTGTGAAGTTTCTAGATGATGTAAGAACAGATGGCGCTTTGTGTCTTCTTCTCTGAGTATTAAAGAGATGGCGCTGCTGAAGCGTTCTTGGTTCAGTTACAGGTGGCGCCAGTATCCGGCGCTGTGATGACAATACGGCATCAGGAGGGCACCAAGATGGCGCGAATGCTAATTCACAAGAGGTGACAGTTCATTTATCGTAAATAGAGTGAGATATGCTGCTTGTTGTGTTCAGTAAAACAACAAAACAAAGATGGCACCATGATTGAAGTTTTCTCCTGTCCCCGTGATGTAGTGTGTCCAGTAGGGGGCGCTGCTGACTAGGTTAGCGGAGGCATGTTGACGACTTGTTGTCCAGCGTGGTAAGAAACAGTGGGAGGTTGCACTCCCCCTGGGTAGGGAAGAGCGTATGCAGGATTATAAGCTGAAATAAATGAAAAAGAACGATGAACAAAGAGACTTAATGTTATAAGTCATGTTGTCTTAGAGCCTATTTACATCTAGCGACAGCGACATCGCTGCGACATTGCTTTGAATGGGTTGCAATGTGATTTCCAAGCGACAGTCGCTGAAGCTTGGTGTAACAGTACAGGACAGAATTCATACGTTTGATTTGGGAGCGATCTCGCAGCTGTGTCGCAAACGCTGGATGTAAACGGGCCCTTAACGTGATAAAAGGCTGAGAAGTAATGGGCCGTGGAAAGATCTGAAATTGACACTGTTTACGAGGGGTGGGGTTTATAGTTAAGGACTCAATAGTTTTCAGGTAACGATACTGGATGTCACACCATACTTACAAATAAAATGAATATTTAGCTATGAAGGTTTTTGATTTGATAAATGATCTTGGATAACGAGGCGGCTCTGTAAACCTTAAGTTCTGCACCCTCTTAACGACGAAGTTCTGCACCCTCTTAACGACGAGCTGAACGAAGACCAATGTTATGAAGACGCAATTTGGTAACTACGCATTTACGTTAGAATTTATAAACATTGTGACACCAAAATGACAGAAATACTAGGTTCAGTTTGGTGTAATGGGCTCCACCCATCTCTGTCTCTGGAACTATTATATCGCAGCTCTTTCTTCGTGCTACTTTGTACTTTCTTCTGACAGTTTTTGTGGCAAATAAAAATGTAATTGCATGCACCTTTTCTATCTTTACAATCTAAGGCATAAAGAAGTTCCATTTTACTGATTAAGCACCAGTGTTAATATTTATGTTTCTAACTTACAGTCGAGGAGGAATAGGCTGACATTCATATAGGCAACCGAGGACCGAGGGTAGAAAAGCAAGGCTTAGGGCTAAGGCTGTATTCACACTGAGCGACAGCAAACGTCAGTGCGATTTCTTCGTCATTTTGTCAAGTTAATCGCACACGCAAGAAATTGTGGATACTTTAGTTTTTGCAGATTTCTAATCTATTCGTAGTTTGTGTACAATGATTTTCTGAGTGACACCTGTCCAAATTATTTGGCCATATTTTCAAAAAAGCTGCCTAAAATGAAGAAATGTGGGCCTAGAGGGGGCACGCGTCCTCTGTGCCCACCACCCCCGTTAAATCCACCAATAAGCTGGGCTTATTTTTGAACAAACTAAACCTGTTTCTTTGTGAAATAGTCTGAAACAGTAATCTTTTCAAAAGACTAAGAATTCTTCAGATTTTACTTTTATCATTTTTCCCTTAATTAATGAACACCGTATCCAACTTAGATGTAACGAAGAAAACAACGTCGCGTCGCTCAACGTGAATAACGCCCCAGGCAGAATCTGTTTTGTCGTAAATCTATACCCAAACTAACATCTTTGAAATAAACTCTTGGTCTTAAATTTGATACCAAAAGAAATGATCATGCTTTTTACGTTTAGAGTTGGTAATATATCCCTACTGCAAGCCGTATTCATTCTAAGAGAACGACCTGTTACAAGACTGTTACCCAATAAGTCGATCTCTTTAGGTTCAACAGGGTTGTGAATGAACAAACATAAAACCATGGTTCTTTTTAGGGGTGTCATGAACAGGATCTCCAGTGAGGAATCCCAGAAACTAGTGATACTTCGCACCCTGCAATATGCATTGCACTGGTGATGTAAAACCATCATGATTGCAAGCATATCATGTAGCAGCTTTGCTGCCAATGTACAATACATATTTAACCCCCCCCCCCCCCAATGAATGAAAAAACTGCATGCGCTTCCAATACAACTTCAAACAGAATACTGTAAATATAACTCCGGTTTTCGGCTGTGTGGATGAACCTGGGTAGTTTTGCGGGATTAATAGCGGTGAGGGGTGGAGGGGCCTTTCATAACATTCACATTCCTTTCTTCCTTTCTTTTCGTTCCAAGAAAAAGCGGTTTTTATGATAATTTGTACTGTCTTACATCGATACAAAGAAGAAATTGCAGTATTTTTTGTAATTAACCAATATATAACAATCTCTCAACTAGATAGATTCTTATATATCCTGGCAGGAAAAATTAATTCCAAGTTTTCACATGCGACTTTCCTTTTCTTCTAAGCGGGTTTAAATAAAACAGAAACCACTTCATGCTATTTGATTTCTGTGCTAGGTTTTTTTTTTTGTCAAAGCTTGTGGTTGTGCGCGTTCTTAATTGAAGTGCGTTTCGAATGGCGTACCTCACTTTAATACAAAGGTTCTGGAATAAAAAGGAAAAAAATTGGTCCTTGAAACCTGAGCTCAACAGCATTTTATCAAAGCAATAAAAAATGAAATATAGTGTGCATCTTCTGTCGTATGCTGGTAATAGTTTGGAAATACAGATAAGCTATAAAACAAATAAATAACTTGTAAACCAAACATAACTTTTTTTAATGAAAATACAAGTGAAACAAGGAAACCAAGTTGTGGACCGTCGTACACGTGTGTGGTCGTGATAGAGGGTGGCCGTAAAACAAGGTCTCGTAAATGACGCCTGCTGAAAACAGGATCTCTGGCCACTGTACACTCAATTACCAGGTCGTCTGGCCAAGATGAAACAATTAATTTTACAGGCTGAAAGGTTTTCGCTGGTGATGTGTCTCCGAGGGCAACCAGGTCAGGGTGACTTTTTTTGACTAAACAAGAATGCCTACCAGCATTGTGTCACGCCTGAAATCTCTCACCTTTTTTCATGTGAAATCTGGAGAACTCCTT
>JBCAUG010165600.1:0-20144 GCA_038406175.1 Haplosyllis leylae | reverse complement strand
CCCCCCTGTGGACAGACAGACTCACGCCTGTGAAAACAGTACCTTCCCGTCGTACTACGTACGCGGGCGGTAAAAATCCACTCGAGGTCATTTTAATTGCTACACATGTGGCTCAGTTGCAAAATTTATTTCACACATTGTGTATGGATTTCTGATATTCTGAAATATAACAGTATTAATGAGAAGCTATAAAAGGCTTTGACATTAGTACCAATATTTTTACACTTCCTGAGAAATCTTTCTCATTAATTCTCAATAGCAAGTTCAGAATAGAAAATATTTCTGAGATAAGAACCAAAACAACACTCGTAAATTTCACTGCCCTTGCTCGCCAGAGCTTCAGTGCATTGTGAATCCATCTATTTTAATTACATGTATATCGGATTATCCTGACTTAACGGAACCAAGTTCATTTAATGCTTTGAAAGTTATTATCGTGTGTTGTCGGCTAAAGAATGCTGCAAACGATAACTATGATCATAACACAAATGCTATTCTATCCACACCGAACTAATAAACCGTATGTTTCAGAAGCCAAACAAGTCGGGGGATATTGTTAGTTTCTAAATAATACGAGGACCACAAAATATCTTACCAACACTGAAGAACATTGGGCACAAAAATACACTATGCCATTCGCCAAAATTCGGCACCAGAAATGGCAGCATACTAGCCCGGAAGATGTATTCTTCCACACTGGGAGCCTAAATTGAAAGCTATATTTCTGAGGACTGGAGATGTTTTCATACTGCAGCGAAAACCAGTTGGTATAATTATTCGTCATCATGGCAGTATCGTTAACTTCCTTAGGAAGCCTAGTTAAAACCAACTAGATTATGATACTTCCTTTCTATGATATAAAGATTAAAATGTAAACTTTTTTCTTGGAGTGAGAGGTTTAAGAAATCGTCTGGGCTACAAAGAGATTTACTTACAACAACGTGGTTTCTAATCCAGGTGATATTCTTCATACTGGACACCCAATACTTGGAATCTATATAAAACATGTATGGAATGACACAACAGTCTCAGAAAACAACGCAAGATTTATCATAAAATATGAATAAACAATAAGATTTTGTTGTGATTGTATTCACCTGCATAAATTGAAAAGATTCCGTCCATATAGTGCAAACCAAGAGGGCCAGCGAACAATACCTGCCAATATCATTGTCATTAAATTTCAATTTGCTTGTCGTTCTAATGTTTGCAAAGTAACAATACTAATGAATACAGTGTAAGATTTTTGCACGAAACTAATATGTACATACCATGGTCAAAAGCAAGGGAAGAACAACTGCCGGAAGAAATCCTCTGAACTTTAAACCCAGCCATGTGAATAAATCTCTGGCCTAATAAATGAGAGAAAACATTATCCCCTCCGGTAACTTTTTCAGACGACAGTTGTTGGGGGGGGGGGGGGGGGCAAAACTTCCTTCTTGTGACACTTTGGGGGACTTTGTACACACATTGCAGGCCCAACAAATTGTCTGACTTTGCAACAGTTGCCTTTCAGTTTTCTTCTTTGAGAAAAGTTTTGACAGCTTTTTTGGGTTCCTGCTTCGAATTTTACAAAAGTAGGCAACGATACTAGTACCTTCACACTATGGGAAAATGAACTTAACATCCACAAAAAAGGGATCGTCAACAAGCAAACAATGGCAACTCGAACAAATCTTCTTTTTATTGTGTCGGGGTGGTCTCTCCTAGATAGATAAAAGGAAATTGATAATTTAGGCCAGTGAAATAACCCGCTTGGATCATCAGATGGTTCGATGACACACTTTCCAAAAATAGAAATTACATGACTCATCTACCGGTACTGACAACGGGATATCTATCCTTAACATTTAAACGTGCTTTGCAAAAGACACAATTCCAAGCCAAAACAATCTCAGAAATCTTATACATATGAAATTTTATATTTTACATCGTATCACCACAAACTATCGTGTTTTTTTTTTTTGTGTTTTGTTCTTTTTGCCAACTAGATCAATTTTCTTTTGTTCAAAATGGGAAGAAAACTTTTGTACAAGAAGTTCTTTAATGACCAAAAAGGCGTACTTACGGCTGTGTTCCTGTCGTCCAAAAGTACAAACTTCCAACATACACTAATGCTAACAAAAGACAGATTAATACTGCTGAAATAGGTCCAAATTCAAAGACAACTGTCTTGTGAAGCAAAGGGAATATAGGTGCCATGTTGGATGTTTGGCCTACATAAAAAAAGTGTGGCGTAGATGGCAGCATGAACGACATACAACAAAAATTATCTTTCCCTGTAGGCAATGCTACTATCTCTCGCATGAACGACATACAACAAAAATTATCTTTCCCTGTAGGCAATACTACTATCTATCACAAGGAAACTTTTAAGGTGCCTTTGATTTAATGCCTCCCTGGAAAGATTATACAAACGGAAAACGGTTATCTAAACTTCTTTCAATTTTATTATCCTTTTCCTCTCTTCTTCGCGCTTACAACAAAACGTTTATTTTATTTTAGCAGATTTATATTGACTTCCATTTCAGGATAAAGATATGTTCAATGTACATTGTAAACTGCATGTACATAGCTTAAAAATAAAAGTAATCTCACATAATATTTAACCGGTGTATTACAAGAACGTTTTGTGTGTAACAATAAATAACAACAGGAAGGGGCGTAGCACTAATGTAATATTAGCTTTACAACAAGATCTCTCTTTCAAAACTAACTCACGTGTAGCAATAGTTCTACACTGGAACAGGTAAAAGTTACAGAAAAAACAATTTTAGGTAGCAGCCTGCATTCCTACTGACACATTTATTTAACCTCAGAATAAACTATCATCGATATATGTTTCATACAAGTATTATTTTTCTATTGAATACTGTAAAAAAATAATCAGGTTCCGTTATGGAGTTGTGACACGTCAGTTGCGGATGCTAAATAAATAACCAAACATAGCTAAATCAATGTGAGAGTTTAAACATCTGTCTCCCCAAAGCGCATGTTCTTGTTGAAAGAGACAAATAAAGATTTTTGTAAATTCTGCATGTAATCAAGGATTCACAAACATTAGTTGATTTTTACTCGGTTTAAAATAAGTGTTGTTATTACTGTTGAAATATGTCTGTCTGGTGGATTTACTTCAAAACGAATTCATTTTTTGTTTTTTTATTGTAAACTATTGTTGAAGTTGACAAACAAGGGAGAAGCATTTTAGTCTGACTGCGCATAAAATCTAATGCGCCTGTACAGGAAAGTGTTAACTTGTGCAGTAGGAATACATTGAAACGTGGATATTTTCTTTGAACCAATGTGGAATAAAAGCAAATCATCTCCCATCTGTTTAAATGCCTCCCATCTCTACATCTTGGCACCCTTGTCTCGTTCTGAAAAGTTTAACCACATTGATATTCGGTTAATTGTTTCAAATCAGGTTCTTGGTGTAATTTTTTAACAAAATTTAGAAATACCAAAATAGTTACTAACATCTTCGATAATTTACCTTCAGATTTCTCTTGGCAAGATTCTGATTCAATTCTTTTGTGCTCAGTTTCTACCAGAGTTTTCAGCTCATCCTGAAAGTCAAATTCATTCGGCACACTGACATTATGTTCTCAATTCACATTATACTAAACACGTTGATGTCTCAGCCAATATTTTCTTTTTAGTCACTCCTGCTGCTGAGCAGAGCGACTTATCTTCTGACTTTGGTGTCTGTTTGTTTGTTTGTTTGTTTGCTTGGTTGGTTATTTGCTTGCAGACAGAGAACTTAATTTCAACTATTAACATCAAATGGATCACAACTTATTTCAAATATTGACACTGGATGGCTCTCCATTTTACTTAATGACACCACAGACTCCTAATGACATCACAAGTGCTAAATGACACCACATGTTACTTACAATAACTCAGTATTACTTAGTATTTGATATTACTATAACTTAGTGCAGGTGCGACACAATGCTGGTAGGCATTCTTTTTTAAACAAATTTTATGTCGGCACATAAAAAGCATTTATTTTTTTGCATTTATTTTTACTTACTCCCCAGCCCGCTTTTTCTGCCAAAGCTTTACATCCGTCATCACAAGTTCCTTCCCAAAATACGTCTCTGCGTGGAAAAACGGAAATCAGTATCTTTTAATGTGAGTTAAATATTTCTTTAGGTATGACATGTTTTGAGTATTACATCTCTGAATTCAGATTCCAGCTAAGAATAAGGAGACTCCCACCCATCCGTGAACAAAATCCATTCCATGGAAATTATTGGATGGATGACTGAATTTACTCATTCGGAAACACGTTGTCAACAGTGGACACTCGCCAGTTCACAGCGGGACGTCCGAGTATGATAAGTTTTTCTGTAGATCTTTATCTAAATATTTACCTCGTGGCTTCGTATGACGAATACTATCAAATGAGGCAACATAACTGTGCCATGTAAAATTACAAACCTGTAATTGTCCTCCGAATCAAACATAAAGCCGTGGCTCATACCAAGCATGGCCAGCATGGGATCTCCCTGAAATATACGAAAGTGAAGTCAAACAAGGTTTTTCAAAGCATTTACCCTGGATACAAGTTGAATATACCTCCGACGATTCGCAAGAACCTTTCGACTCAATGAATATAGGGAAAAGTAGCCAACTTGGAAAGCATGGTTTCGGGTCACTGCACAATCTTATGTGAACATGTTATAATGAGGACATCCTGCGACACTGACTTCTCTTAACAAAAGAAGTTGACTAAATTTCCCTTAATCCATTGCTTCGGTGATCAAACGATGAACATATACTGATAAATGCTTACGACGCCAGCAGGTTTCTCCAAGTTGATATATAGTCTCGGTGTTGTGTCTGGTATCCTAAATTAAATACGCACAAATTGTACATGTTCATTTTCAGAGTTTCCAGGGATTCCTGTCGAACCCCCTACCTGTGGACAGACAGACACAACTGAAAACATTACCCTTCCCGGTACTACGTACGCAGTTGGTAAAAAGATAAACATTTCAGAAAATCAATTCATAAAAATGTCTTCATTTGGAAAGGAAACTCAAAAAACTCTACTTTAACGATCATTACAATTTTCTATTATGATCCATGTTGTGCCCGTTCACATCGAGCGAAAGCGAATATATTCTTGGATGTTTGCCGCTTATTACCGCCCGCATTCCGAAGGAATGGGCAAGGTAATATATGCAGTTTGTCTGTCTGTTCACCACTGGGGAGTGGGAGGGGGGCAGATACCCAGGTTCCCTGGTCTCTGGTCCCATGTCCTTTCCAGGGTGTACCCCAGTCTCTGGTCCCACATCCCTTCTGGAGGGGTTACCCCAGGACAGGCCCCCTCCCTCAGCCAGGACTGGAGTACCCTCTCTGGCCAGGACTGGGGTACCCCCTCTCCCCCCCCGGCAGGACTGGGGTACCCCCCCCCCCCGGGGACAGGTTACACTGCGGGCAGCATACCTCATGCGGTTTCCTGCATGAGGACTTCCTTGTTCTTTGATCTTTTTTCATTGTTCATTGATAGTTTTCGCTTTCGCTGTCGCTTTCACTTGGTGCGAATAGGCCCTTATGTGATTTCATATGATATCATAAACTTTGCACCTGCTTGTGAGGGAAGCAAATGGTTGAACAACCAGTGAGGTGCCCATAATGATCAACAAGTCGCAGTCTTTAAGATCCTGCAGGTAAACACATTTATGATTATGTTTTGGTGGATTATATGTTGTGATACATAGCAAAACCAAAAACGATCAACTGAACTTGTACAACAAAGTATATAAAAAATGTAAACTCTTCGTATTTCTCAGATAACATCGTTTTCAAATTATGTCTGAACTTAACAAACTCTCCAAATTAGCAGGAACTGTGCTCACCTTTGAAACACAATCGAAAAATCTATCGGGTAGTTTTTCTCCGAAGAATACAATATCTACAAAGGAAAAAGGGAAAATACAAATATTTAACATAGCATTGAAATGCTACGCTGGTTACCAGTAGGTATTGATTCGCTTTGTTGTGTTATTTATACGTACCTGGTTTCACTAGACCTCCACAGTCTGTATCTTCACATTTGGGAGTTTTATCGGCAAATATCTTCTCTAAAACAATGCAAAACTATTCACGAATTGCAATCAATTGATTTTGCTTGCTGAAATAAATTTTACTTTTTTGTTCATTTCTCTGACAAATGCATTTTAGCTCCCTGGCAGTTCACTGCAAAATATTTACCTTTAATCCAATTTTGGGAATATTCCTTCTGACAAGTTATGCAGTGTGACGTGTGGAACGTGCCGTGAGCCTCGACAATCTTATCTCCATCTAGACCTGCAACCCTCTCCAACGTATCTATGTTCTGAATAAAATGTGAATTTTTTAAAGACTTTCTGCTATTCGTTTTATTTCAATCAGATTTAAAGTGGTTGTCGTTTCTTTAAAATTTACGAAACTTTGACTATATTTAGTGCTTATTTTGTAAAAACAAGCCCAAGATGTTGAGGATTTCATCATGTGAAGCATACCTGTGTATAATGTCTTAACAGCAAACCCTTTTGATCCAGTGTTTTCATGAAGTAGTGAGATGGTGTGGGCTGAAAAAAAAATGAAAATTTTACACACTACAACCTAGTTATTCTGTCAAGTTAGGTAAAACATTATTCTTTTTTACAGTTAAGAAAATCGTTCAATATGTCCGTAACTAATCATGGCTTACCTTAAATATCCCGGGCCATAAAGCTTTTGCCAATTTGAAGAACGGCTCAGGATTTTGCTTGAAGAAGTCTAACTCAAATATAGCTTGTGGTGAAGGTAGATTATACTCTTGGAGATTATCATACAAACCAGTTCCTGGACTTCTAAAATCTGGTATTCCAGCAGCTAAATGATAAAAATGTGCTCAATTGCAGTGCAGACGTAATCAACAATTGTACAATTAAGTACTGATCATAATAACTTGAATGAAATTTACAAATATAAAGGCAATGTACACACACACACACACACACAAATACCGATCAACAGCTTAAACTATCACTATTTAGGTTTCTCACATGTTGATATTCCAGCGCCAGCCATCGTAATAATCTTTTTACATTTTCCATCTGCAATGTACTTAGCAACACCATCTAAGTTTAATTGCTCCAATTTCTGTTCCGGTTTTTCTTCCGAGTCAGTGATTTTGAGGCTTTTTTTCATCATCTCAATGAGCCATTCCGCTGAAATATTAGCACCAAACCATCAACAATGCATGGATAATACGGTTTAGCTTACTCACATATTTATAACAGCAATCAGTCTAATTTGAATTGAATACTAATATTCTTTACTCGAAAAATGCATGCAGTACAGATGTACTTACATGTGGACTTAGGTTTAGAACCAGCATCTTCCTACAAATTATATAAAGTATTACAATAATGGGTTTAGGAAATCTTTTTACTGCACCCTCTTGCCAATTTTCTTCTGGTTACAGCAAGACTTCGAATTAGAATGTGTGAGAAAATGAGTGAAAACATACCATTAGAATCTGAGTATGTGTGAGAAAATTAGCGAAAACATACCTTTCCTCCCTCTCCTTGCCCTGAAAAACAGACAAAATGCAATTTACACATCTGTCAACTGAGCTCTCCATAATGCAATAATCTAATCCGGTCAAACAGTACAAAAAAAAATTATGATCACCTCTGCCTGATTCAGCCATAATGTCTGGATTGCCCTTCGCAGTATCTGAGTAAAATTAGCTGAAACTAAAAAGGTTGTCCAGGCAAATGGTAATCTTGAATGAATGAACGAATGAATGAATACAACTGATCAAAATAAATCTAGATTTAGACTCCATGTAGATAAAAACGTTTACCTTTCTTTCACCCCAAGATGAGTTTTACAGTTCGTTCCCTTTATTTCAAACAGAACCGTCAAAAAAAAAACCACGTTTATTGAAGGTAAAAAGTTTTATTCGAACAATTACCAGCTTTATTTTACCTTCCTTCTTCGTAAGTAAATTATTTTGGTTGATGACAAGCGACCTACATTTTGAACCAATCACCTACCATGACCTAAATCTTGATCCAATTAAAGCATGAAAAGGAGCGGGAACCAGGCACATGAAGAAGCAGCTGTACTTGGAAAGAACTTGTTCAACCTGAACAGCGTAAAACGGCACTTGATTCAGGTTGCGCAGCCTGTTGAAAGGGTAAAATTTACCTGGGGGAGCTAGTTGACAGGAAGTGAAGCATTGTGGGAATTTCTTCTTTGATCTAATATGTTTAAATGGGAAAACATCTTCCTGTAGCATAAATTGACACTTGGAACATACTTCTTGGAGTGCTTACGACTACCCTATAGCCTGGGCAACATAGAGTTTCCAAGTGCAGCCAGCAAGTTTCGTACTAAGTTGGATGTATCTGCAGAGTTCTGTCTTTCAGGTTTATTTTGAAGAGAATCTAGTATTAAATATGTTTCTCTCGTGTAGATCGAAATATGTCGCTGACATTTTTATTTTGTCCACACAATCGTGCAGACCATTTGTACAGCAGACGACCTCCAAGCCTTGCAGGTGTCCGTGTTCTGCTCTAAACCATGTCAGTGGAGGGCACCGGTTTTCTCAAATTAGATTGCTTCACGTCACAAGTCAATTAAGCAGAAGACAGGAAACGATAATGAATGTGTTCGACAGGCAAGCGAAGAGGAAACAGAAAAATAGGACCGCTCTTTTGAGTGACTACGATGTTTACGACTATTTGAGAGAAGAGGTAGTTCTAGGTTTTTAGGCGTTTTACACAGATCTCGTACTTTTCAATACTGCTCTTGTTTCTATTTCCCGGACAGAGCACGGTCTAAATAACGGATGATAGTGCGTACAGCACGTTCTAAAAAAAATCAAATTATGTTCTATTTCTATTTTTCTTCAGGTTGGATACAGAGTGGCTGATAGAATTTGCGACGTAAGAAGGTAAGAAAAGGTCGCGATGTCCCAATAATAAATTTAATTTATCATCCGAACGATAATGCAAATTATTGTTCCTCTGCAGACAGTTTCCAGTTGCACTAGATTTGGGGTGTGGACGAGGACACATCGCGAAACATGTTTTACAAGATATGGTTGGGGTATTGTACCAGGCTGACATGGCTGAAGATGTTCTTGTAAGTTACCACTCAAATGTTGGATGGTTGAGTTTAATTTTTGAAGTCCATGATCGTACTCGTTGACGGTGGTGAATCCACGACCGTGGGAGCTCCCTTTTCCCCTATGCTACTATGTAACCCACGGCCGTGGATTCGCCGTCAACGAGTACGATCTATATGTTTTTCTAAACGCTAATTTTTTTCATGAGGCTCAAGCTGAGAAATCCCCAGAGGTGCCAACAATTAATCTCCACTTGGATGAGGAGCTTCTTCCTTTCAGGCCAGATACGTTGGACCTGGTTGTCAGTAGTCTTAGGTAAGCTATAGAAGTTTAACTAAAATAACGTTGTTGACTGGTGCTTAGTACCACAATGATTTCGTTTTTAACTTTTTAAAATACTGTTCATATACTCTTTATTACAGTTTACACTGGGTGAACGACCTGCCAGGAAGCTTTAAAAGAGTAAGTCTAAATGTATTCATCATTTTTTATTTGTTTTGTGACTCCCAGCAACAAAATGCTGAAACTGGAGTCGATTTTGTTTAGCAAACAAAACCCTAAATAAATTGTATATACTATAAACTAGACTCTAGTATTGATTGATGTTAGTGGAAAACTATATGTGGACATAGAATGCTGTAAATACATGTATCTACTTCTAATTCACAGATACAGAGAGCATTAAGAAATGATGGTTGTTTTATCGGTTCGATGTTTGGTGGTGATACATTATTTGAATTACGGGTTTCCCTTCAATTAGCAGAATCTGAAAGGGAAGGGGTAAGTAATCCATTTTTACCGCCCGCCTACGGAGTATGACGGGAGGTTATGTTTTTACACTTGTGTACCTGTTCACAGGGCGGAGGGTAGCCCTAGTCGTGTCATCGGTCCTGCCCGGGGGAGGGGTGAGTCCTGTCACTGGTCCTGGTCAGGGGGGAGGGAGCGCCCAGTCACAGGACCCCCCCCCCCCCCTCCAGCAGGACCAGTGACATGACTACACCCCAGGCAAGACCAGTGACACTGGTTTTGCCCAGGGTTAAGGGGGTACCCCTGAACTGGACAGGAGTACCCCCCCCCCGACTACCCCCCACCCCTCCCCCGCTGGCAGGACTAGAGATAGGACTAGGGGAACCCCCCAGACAGGACATGGGTAGCCCCTTCCCCAAGAGGAGGTCACGCAGGAGGACTTTCTTCTTAATTAGAACTTTTGAGCTACATGTGTACCCTTACCATAAACTAAAATACAGATTCACTACCTTCAAAATCCCTTCTTTTTGTAGGGTTTCGCTGCACATATTTCACCGTTTACTTCCGTACAGGATCTTGGTAACTTACTAAATAGGGCTGGATTTACTATGTTGACCATTGTAAGTTTATTTCGTAACTATTTGAATGCTTGCTCTGTGTTTAGTATTTTTTTTCTAAAATTTCGAACATTAATGTGTCACGAATTCTACAAAAATTGTATTCAATAAACCTTCCATTTGTAGGATATAGACGAAATAACAATAGATTACCCAAGCATCATAGAACTTATGTATGATCTCAAAGGTGAGATTGGTTTGCTCTGATTTATAACATTCTAAATCTGCTCTTTCCATCATCTAAAGAGTAGTAAAAGACAGACTGGCGAAACGATTCCCTCATAACTTTTTGAACAAGCTTGGCTTAACTCACAACATAGTATATTATAATGCATGTGACAAGGAAAAAATATTTAAGTACTATAATTAAATGGTCAATGTCGTCCTCGAACTGTCACTGATAGTAGAATCCAACCAAAATGGGCGCAAAGGTATTTGCATGAGCTACAAATAAAAGCAGTTAAAAAGACCTTGTTGAAGTGTCATTAAAATTTGTAAAGACTGTTTTGACACCATCGTCCTGGTAGGAGAATAAAGCGTATTAAAAAGCAAAAAAAAAAAATACTATTGACATTTGACTTCAGAAGTCTTTACTTTTATCTTCTTCTCAGGCATGGGGGAAAACAACGCTTCTTGGTCAAGAAAAGTTCGACTAAACAAAGACACCATACTAGCCGCACTCGCCCTGTACAAAGGTAACAAGACATTACGTCTAACAGTACAAAACATTCACTATCAGTGAAAAAAATTACAGCAGATCTCATTTTTCAGAATTATATGGTAAAAAGGGTGAAGACACTATTCCTGCAACTTTCCAGATAATTAATTTCATAGGCTGGAAACCCGATGCTTCACATGTAAGTATATTATTATTTACTTCATAATTTGACATTTTCGTTTTTTCTTTTTGTCGTTCATTCTTTGCCTTGCCACATAGTATGAGATTCACAAGTTAAAGCAAGCTATCCTAGGCTTATACATGATGAGATGATGTTGTATTTGCATACCGAAAGTTCGATAGTTCTCTTGGTTTGAGATATTTTATCTGAAAACAATATTTTACTTGCAGCCCAAGACGGCGCAAAGAGGCTCAGGACAAATTTCTATCAAAGACATAGACAAAATAGACTCTCTCACTCAGCAGATAAAAGATCTAAGAAAAGACACAAGCACTTCAGGACAAAGTGAAAATTATAAAGATAGTGTAGACCAATTGGCCAAAGACATTGAAAAGCTCCGAACACATACTCTTCAGACAGAAGGAAAAGATCAAGATAAATAAATTGGAAAAATGAGTTATGATCAGCTTAGCAAATTAGAAGTGTTGCTTACCTTGTGGAAAAACGAGAAAGCTTCCACTGGAAAGTAAAAATAGATGGATAATTTCTCCAAAATGAGTTATCACCAGTTTAGCGAATTAGCAGCATTCCTTACCTTGTCGCAAAACGGGGAAAGTTTTGACTGGAAAGTAAAAATGGACGGATAATTTCTCCAAAGTCTGCTGAATCCTTGTTTATTGAAAGTGTATTAAGGTATGACGTTTGTATCCGTATGTCATTTCTGGTCTTGGGACCGTAAGTTACTTGAAGCAAATATTCTCTACAGTTGTAAATGAAATATGAATTCCTTTGGTTTTCTCGTGCATTGTCCTGCATCTCGGTGGAAACGACATTTTTTCTATTTAACCCAGTGATATGTAGTTATCAGTGATTGTGAACGCGAGGAATGTTTTAAATCCACTTTTGGATGACCACGTAGAAACATGATCCGTTCTACTTTACCGATGAAATTGTCTTGAGGCTCTTTAATTTTTTATACACCGAAACTACTTTAGCGCAGCTGTCGTATCATTCGGAAAGGGAAGGTGGCGAGGGTCCTGATATCTCTTTTTGTTACCTGCATTTCGAATGGGAGATTATTTCGTTCCAAAGAGGAAATGCAAGAAAAGTGACTTCGAACTACATGAATACAGTAATAAGAAATACTCACATTCGTAAATTTCTGAATGACAAATGTCATCAACCGAATAGCTGTCAAACGCCTAACGGCTTTCTTGTTTAAACTTATTTTATTTATCTAAACAAAGACTTTCACAAGTTTCACTGAATACAGAGCAATTTTATTCACTATACTCTTTGTTACATCACATGTAGTTTTCGATGCCAAAGTAAGTTGGTTGGGGGGGGGGGGGGTAAATGAATATAAAAATGCGTGAGGAAAACATCTTTGGAGTGGACCAGGTCTTTCCTCTGCATCAATTGAAGAACGTGCGTGAATGCAATCATAGTTTGATCCAGCGAAAGACAATTTAAAATATCGGCTGAGCTTCACATCCAATTTTGTGAAGCATTACCAATGAAGAAGTTGCCTTGCAATTCCAAATACTATCGTCTTGGGGCATTTCTTCTTTTCAAATCTCGCTGTTAACAAGAAAGCCTGTTTGAAAAATAGCATGTATGGAAAATGTAGTGGTCACTGCTGTAAAAGAATTTGTATATACGGCTTGTATATATGTTCGTGTTTCTCTAGACAGCTTTACCTGTGAAGAATACAAATCAGTTCATGTTTTGCATGAACGTGAAAGACGAAGATAATTGGGGAATTTCACGGCAATGTTTTAGGCACTGTATTTGTCATCCAGAAAAACAAATACAATCGGTGTGTATTCCGCCTTTCAAGGCAATCCATCACTCTTTGTTTGTAAAAATGTCTTCTTTTAATGAGAATTTCGTCAAAACATTTAACTTCTGCATAAAATATTAGTCCATGAAAACAAACTTAACATTGGTGGGCTTAGGAATAATTAAGTGCTGTGGAAACATGAATTTACTTGAAACATTTCAACGTTCCACGAATTCAAGGTATAATTTCACTGCATTTATACAAACGCTGTGCGTCTATAGTTCATCACCAAGCAAATTGTTCTTCACACAGAAAATGTTACACATAAAATTCTTTTAACTGAACTTCGAAGAAATTCAGCTATAGTTTTAGTCACCTCCAGTTCTCTTTCACATTGTCGAAATGTCGTTTTGAAACAAAACCATTTCGAATGAGCCAAGAATAGACGTATCATTGAACACATAATTTATAACACACGAAACAATTTTTCAAATCTTAGTTTCACTTGGAAAATGCTATGTCTATAGTATTACCTAACAATAACCTACTTCAGAGTAAAAAAATAGTAAATGTAACATATCAGCATGGTTATATAGTTTAACTAAATATTTCATATTTGTCTGTAATCTTACAGATAGAAATTAAAAGAAACCCATAAACCTTCAAGTTCACTAAAAACAAGGTATTTATCCTCAACTCGAAAGATCGACGTTGAAGACCCATTGGTACCAGCCCAATGCTACTGAAAATGTGGTAACTGAACAGAATGAAATGGCTTTTGCTCCGGTTTAGTTGTAAATGTCTATTATATCCCGAGTATAATACATCTTTGTATTCATTATAAAGAATACAGTTTACTTTCCACCACGCATGATTTATTTCCTCTGCCGTCTTCTGGTAAACGGGAAACTAAAGCCTGTAATTTAACGGGATATCATATATTTGTTAAAAGATGAAAGTACGCCAAGGTTATCAAAGAAACATCCTTCCTTTAGTTTTACATTAGTGTTTATTTTGCTACGATCTTGAGCAAACAATTACTCTACCTTTGGATGACTATCGTCTGTTGACATGTAGGCCAAACACATACTGTCTGTCGTATACGCCCAAATAACTTCAACTGAAATTTTTAAAAAAATATGGGTATTTTAGAAGTCAAAACCGCATTAGTAAATTTGACTAATTACATTGTCTAACTGGACAATCAAAACCAGTACATTTCGACTTTTTCTAAAGGATAAACAAACCTTCATTTTTCCCACTTTCCACATTGTTTTCCATTCGTACTGCCAATGCTCCACCCAGTTTTTTCTGTTTTACTTTTCTCAAGAATGGCGATTCTACAATATTAATGTCAATAGCTTATGTCCTCTGCTTACCTTGACTGTGGTGAAGGATCTTCAAACAAATATAAACGACAAATGATCAGAAAAAGTCACGATGATTTTCACGAAACGTAAAAACTAAATTTTCCTTTTGTTACGTTATTTACACTACACTAAAAATTATATACATACCTAGAAATTTACTATTGAAGACATCGTAAACAGCTTGAGTAGGATTGTCTAGATTGGAATTGCTGAGGCACTGCGCACATTCTCTGGCCAGCAGAGTTTTTGTCAGATGTTCTCCACAGCCTAAATTACGAAAAGGTTTCCACTAAAGCTGCTAATAATCTAAGTTTATTTATTACAAGGTAGTTTTGGCTTTACCAATAATATCTAGACTAGAAAGGTATTAAGTAGAAAGGTATAAAGGTATATTTCAAGCACATATTTAGAAAACTTGCCTGAAGTACTGATTCCAACCCCTACACCACTATTGGGGTCATTCTCCGCCCAACAACCACATCCGTAAAGTGCAGCCTTAAACAATTTGAAAATCTCGATTCAGATTACTGGTACATCATGTTACACTTCATTATCGCCGCGTACGTAGTACAACGAGAAGGTAATGTTTTGACAAGCGTCTGTCTGTCTGTCCACTGGGGGGGAGCCCTGCTCACTGGTCTCTGGTCCTTTCTCAGGGGGAGGGGGCACACTGGTCCCAGGTCCCTTCCCGGGGGAGGGGGTACCCCAGTCCTGGTCCTGGCCGGGAGTGGGGGGTACCCTAGTCAGGAACAGCACATGGGTACCCCCCCCCCCCACCTTTCCCCTACACAACACGCCATGGACAGGATACGCCGCGGGCGGTACGCCGCTTGCGGTCAAGCATGAGGACTTTCTTGTATTAAAACTTTGCTTCCACTTATGATTAATTACCACAATTTTTTACACTTCTGAAAATGCCTGGGGTCTTTCGTACAGAACTTCTCTATTTTGCCCGAAATCCCAGCTCCGAGCATTGTTCAGCTCCGAGCATTGTTCAAATTTTTACCTGTCCTAGTCGGCCAGGCTGTTTGAGTATGATGCCTCCACTGGAAACAGCGCTCACAATATGACCGTTCATATCAATACAAACTGCACCCACGGTGTCCAACAACTCGCTACCACCTAATCTCAGATTATCACAGTCCGACGTCCCGTCTGTGGATCCGTTGGCTACGCTCGTCTGCGAAAATGTTGAAAAAAATTTCAAAGCTAATTCAAGGCATTCTGTAAAATGATTGCTATGGCGGATCCAGGATTTCCTAGGGGGTGGGGGAGGGCGCCAATCCTAAGGGGGGGGGGAGGGCACTAATCTACTATTTGGCAAATTATTCCCAAAAACTGCATGGAATGAACAGGGTTGCCACGCTCCAATTAATACCGAATTCTCTGTGTTTTCCCTGTGCTCTTGCCATTTTCCCTGTGTTTTTTGTCAACAAAAAATAAAATATTTTAATTTATAGATAGCCTCCACCAGAACATAGTCATCCTTTCCTTTCCAATTAAACCATAAAGGCCTGAATAGATTCACTTCAATAGCCCCCTTAACAATTAACAAAACAAGAGCCAAAAGTTCACAGACCAAGATCATGGGACAACATAACCAGTGGGTAATTCTATCTACTTAAATTTCAAGTTCATTATTTTTTTAACTCTCACAATTTTCCCTGTGTTGGTGGTAAATTCCCTGTGTAAAAACATATTTTTAATATTTTTTTTAGCAAATTCCCTGTCTGGAAAACAGACTTTCAAATTCCCTGTTTTCCCTGTGCCGTGGCAACCCTGATAAAGGAATTTCGGTCCGGGGAGGAGGGCGTCCCCTAGGCCAATGGTATTCAACAGTGATATGTTTGGATGACTTGTAGCACCAAACAAGAGGACACAGTGCCATGTGTAGCTTTATGGCGCATCTATGCAATTGGAAATGACCTACATTTGGTGAATTTACCTTTGTTATAGTGCTGTCCTTATCGGAGTGAGAAGTTTTAACTCTCTTTCTTGGAGAGACATGGTTATTAGTACCTTCTTCTAGCATATCCAATTTTCTCTTGTGTTTTATGAATTGTTTCTTTGAAGAATCTAAAATGAATGTAGTATTCTTTCAATGTTGCTAGGCCTAGCAATTTTTGAATAATTTACCAGTTTCATTGTAGATATATACCTGTGATTAAGGCGTCGTATTTGATTGTCTCTATGTTGTTTTTCTCTGCCCAATCATGTGCACCATGACCAACAAGTGTACTAACAACGAAAATTTGCACATACTCAAATTCCAAATCGAAAAAGTACAGGTCGAAAGTGAGGCAAGTCCGATCAGTCTCCAATATAAAATATTGTTCTTAAATAAAACAGAATCCTGCAATTTCAACAACCATTGTAAAAATGTTTCTGTATTTTCCCAATTACCTTGGTGGTATTCTACCCATCGATAAAGGACCGTTCAGCTGTGTTCGTAACAGACTATCCGCAACAAGGATCGGGTTTTTCACACCTGTGGTGAACATTTTGACATCTAAATCCGAGTTTTAGTGGCAAGATAACTTAAAAAGACTAGGACCTTACAACGAGTTTTGATGAGTGATGAAAGTGTTTTTCACAATGACCTTTTTCTCGCGGAGTGTGGTTACCTTGCACTGCTCCAACTGCTCCGTACTGTAATGTGTGACCGTCCATAATAGATGCATCGCACTCCACTGTTCCACTTACTGTCAAATTCGACCCCATGCCAGCGTTCGTCCAGGGGGAATCTTCCAGTGCCATTATTGCTACCTTTGCTGCATCCAAAGCAGGTTTTTTCTCTTTCAATAGTTTTATTGCCTGAGGAAGGATACATTTTTAGTTTAAATGATTTGCAAAATGAATGACAATAACACAAACAGCTTCCATGCAAAAGACCTGAACGATAAATAGGTCTTACCTGTAAACACGCCTGTTTACATATTTGCTTGTACAGATCACTATTGGTGGGTGAATGATATCCAGCTCCTAAAAGAATCATAGATTAGATAAAATAGCAAATCTAGACTTTTTTCTATTTATACAGATTTCTTAATGTTCTTTTGCCTCGCTGGAATTGTAAAATACGGTAGTCTGCATGTCCATTGAAAGAGCTACGTCATTTTATAATTCGCAACACCTGGCAACACCTGAGTCCCAATAATGAACCGGTAAACCTAGACGGTCTGAAAATGACTTCTGGTCCAAATTGCCAGACCTGTCCAATCCACGGCTACGACAATTAACATCAGAAACAGCACAAAAGACATTACATGTCTATAAACATACCAACATGAACAGCTACAAATCCACAATGCTTTCTTTTATGGTATTTAGATATTTCGGGGGCATCACTCTCATCATTCCTGTTGGCTGCCGGACCATTTGCACGGCTAGTTGCGGCCATATCTGTCCAGTTTCGAGTCACCAATTACCCTAATACTTTTTGCTTCGAAGTCCTTAGATGGTAAATTTTGTACGTGTCTGTAATCTACCCGAAGCAGAAATGAAATTGAACAAATAATACTTGAAAATTCAATCTACGGTACAAAGGACTGGCACGAGTGCTCTTACAAAAATGGCCGATCACTTCCTCTATACGCAATGGTTTCATTTCCAACGAAGTAAGTGTAGAATAAGAACTCAATTAATTGGTATTAAATCACTTATTTCTTAGGATGAAACGTATATATCTAGAGCGTAAATATCACAGACTAATCAGGTAATATATTTTGTCCAAATTATCAGAAGGCGCAAGCCTGCCTTCATCACCGGAAATGTATTTTCACGGGTCACAGCGCCTTTCTATCCTTTGTTTTGCGGTTATTACACCTCAGGCTGTTCTGTCATTGCAGTCGGCGGGAACCGATGACCAGTCAGTTAAGGCGGAGAAAAAGTCCCAGCAAATGCAAATACAGTGCCAAAATCACACATATGCCATGATGATTTAAAAAGTGTATTTATTAATCAACAATCTGAACGGCCAGACAATTTTACAATATGTAGATGACATTCTAGAAGCACCCTATTAAACAGATTGAAGTTGGCCTCTAGTTTTTATTTACCGGTTAATTATTGTTACTATTCCAGTGGCGGATTTCCCAGACGGGGGTGCACCAACCTCCAAGGTGGGGGCACTAACCTATTATTAGCCAAATTTTTCCTGAAAACTGCATGAAAATGAAAGAGTTTGGAACCAGAGGGGGGTGCGCACGTCCCTGGCGCCCCCCTTAGATCCGCCACTGTATTCCCTGCATCCATGCACAGAGCATGTTGTTTGAAAGTGATATTTTGAGGTTAACATTTTTTTTAAATCTTACATTTTTCACAATGTAATTAGCAAGCAATTTTAAAAATCATTTACGTTCCTCTAATTTTTGATGGATTACACTTTAAACAAAAGTCTTACTGCTACTTTTTCATGTTATTCGGGTTCAAAATTTCAATCCAATAACCATCCGGATCTTTTATAAACGCCAGCCCTTTCATTTTGCCTGAAATGAAGAAAGGCAAAATACATGGTGTCACGGTGTGTTACTGACATGTAATTTTCAAGATATCAATTGGTTCATCAAAGAACATCCTGGTCTCAAATAAATTTAAAACATACCATCGTTCGGCTTTTTAACAAACTGCACTCCCAATTCCTCGAATCTTTCACAGGCCTTGTCAACATCAGGAACCACCATTCCGATGTGGCCTGGGGTGAGAAAAATATTTTCACAATACAGGAATTATACTTCAAATATTTATACTTCAAATATTTATTCTAAAAACAATCAATCACATCTGGCTTTACTTTTTTTTCCTGATATATGACTTATTTTGCTCACATACCAAAACCTCGTGGGTCAGTATTTCCGTTATGGTATTTTTGTTCGGGATCATTTTCAGTTCCCCAATTGCTGGAAGAAAGGAATTAGTAAATCCACTTAGAGCTTGCAACGACATCACTAACTTTTACTTTATTTTCATTTCACTGTTATTTTCTTCTGTGGCTCAAATAATTATAAGCTGTCGTCTTGCAGATTGTGAAATCGTACTCATGGGCAGATTAGTTTATTTATAAAACCTTACTGGGTTAATTCAAGGGTTGCCTTTCGTGTAAAAGTCCAAACTCTTCTTTCATTTTCGTCTTTGGGGATGTCCCCTGCGTCCTCATAACCCATGAAATAAAGCGAAAACTTCATCTCCGGAAAGTCCAATTTGCTTAGTAACCTGCATGACGAAAGAATATGAGACTAAAAGGTATGGACCTTAGACACGTAATTGTTGATTTAATGAACTGATAACAGAAATTCATTTGGATTAACATACATGGAAATTGTATTCACATTGGTAGGACTACTCCAGAGGTGGATCCAAATTTCCCTGGGGTGGGGGGGGGAACTCTTTACTTTGACAAGCCTTTTTCCTCAAAGCCCACGGAATCGGAAAAAAAGTCCCAGGTTAAACTCCGTTCAAATAGTAAAAAGTTGCACTGATATTCTCACCTCATTCCCATTATTCTAGTGTAGAAATCTAATGATTTCTTAGGATCCTTAATCCTCATCATTGTTTGTTGGAAAAAGAAATCCTGAATAAAATATACAATACATGACTAAAATGTCAGGCAGTGATCGTACTCGGCGACGGTGGGTTCACCGCGGTCCTGCCAGGGTGTGACCACGGTGAACC
>JBCAUG010165489.1:0-20145 GCA_038406175.1 Haplosyllis leylae | reverse complement strand
TTTTGACCAATTTCGATGACCTTCATATCTGACGTCAAAATTGACATAAATATGTGTGAACCTCATTGTGTCAATTTATTTTTTTTGTGAACCTCCTCCATATTTCAGGTGTTTGATTATTTGACATTTGACATCTTTTTGACAACTTGATATCTTTTGACATTTGACATCTTTTTGACACATTCAACTTAAACCACCTCAGCCCGTCACAGGGCTATTTTTTGTCTTTGCAGACAGGTCACCTGTCAAACCAACCCATGTGAGAGTGCTACTTAGGACTCTACTAGACCTGCTGGGTCTAGATGGACAACTCTATGATGTCCACAGTTTCAGGATTGGCAGAACAACTGACCTAGAAAAATTTGGATATTCCATTGAACAAATTAAATCTATGGGAAGATGGAAATCAAATGCTGTATATAGATACCTCAAGAATTAAAAATTCAAAAAAAAAAAAAAAAAAAAATTATAATAATAAACCTTCCTGCGATCATCCATACCTTTTCTCAACATATCAATTGTCCAATTCAACAGATCCACAAATGATCAGCAAATAGTTGCACGTCAATATTTCCACTTACATGCCTTAATTTGTCTGCAAAATTTCTTACTATTGTGGGCGGAGTTTGCAGCTAATGAGATGTCGGCATTTCCGGAAATTATTTAAATATGTTTACATGCGAGCACGAGCACCACGTGGTGTAGTGTATCACTCGCGCATGGTCAAGTTTGACCTAAATTTCACTGACTGCTGCTGATGCCGCCGATTTGATCATGATAAAGTTCATTGATAACTCACGCCACTAGACTATTCACATTATTTATTGTAGCATCAGTCGCTGCTTATGAAAGATGCTGGTTTCTAGGAGATGGATTTGGCTGCAGATCCTATGAGCAGTACTTCAAAATGAGAGACAGCAAAGACTATAATGGATACGTCAAGGCCCATTTTGATGTCAAAGGATTTTTCCACAATGAATTCATGACCGACCCCAGTCTGATCAGTCGCCTGGCGAATCTGATGTTCAAAGCAGTGGATTGCAAAATAGACAATCGGTTATATCCTTTCCTGAAACTGCTGGTTGTAGTTCCGGACAATGACATAATTAGATTTGTTCTGAGGAAATGTTCAGACCGATGTGACAACGTCACCCAGGATTTCACAAGATTGCTCAACTACATCATGATGGAACATGAAAGAACTATCAGTGCATACAAAGAATATCTACCTGCAAAGTGCCTCAAGCACGATTATCCACACATATTGTGGATCCAGGCACCATTGCACCCTGGTTTTACTAATAATGCCGAACGCAATCGTTTCAACCGATGTCTGGATGAGGTGGTGAAGTTACACCCCAATGTCTACACTCTTATGCTCAAGAAGGTTTGGTCTGATAACCCTAACTATTTCCTTCCTGATAGTCTCAGATTTACTGCTGCTGGTTACACAGCCTATTGGGAGGCTGTAGATAGGACCGTCAGATATTTTGATTCAGTTGTCCTCAAAAAGATGGACAAGAAAAAATCCTTTTGTCAAAAAGACCAATTCAAATGACAGAATCCAGTATACAACACCAGTGCCAATGATGCAGAAGATCGAAGTTTCAGGTGACTTCCTCCACCACCACCGCGAAAGGTTTTTCTTTAGGGTTTATCTCTCTGGTAACAGTACAGTTGCCGGGTACATCTATGTGATATTGTGATACCTGTGATGGATCTCTATATGTTTACTAATTTTTTCTTGTTACATCTTACGTTTTACTCTTCATATGGCCATTGTTGCTTTTATTTGACCCGTTTGTGTTTGGGGGTAGAAATTGTCCGCCCCTGATAATCCCTATGGGATAGGAATTACCTGTCCCTGACAATTTCTATGTGGCAGTGTTAAGCACACAAACTGGGGCTGGCATTCAGCAATTGGCCTGCATTGCATAGTCATTTATCAGTGTTATTCCGGTTATTTAACAATTTTATGCTATACAATATATTTAACCAATTTTTGCTGCCTGCACTATATTTACATGTATGGTCTGTTTGACATACATTTGGATACCTGGGGGTATCTGTACAGTCGACTGGAACTGTTGTTGTGACAGTTCTGATGTAACTAATTTGTCCTACAAATTTAGTTCTGTTTGTTGGAGTTGAGTTTTCAATAAAAACCCATTTTAAGTCAGTTCCTGTGTTATAGTCATTCTTGTGTGAAGTAAAAAGAAAAAAGTTGTGGTCTTAGAGAAAGGTCGACTAAAACGTCGTGCTATCTCTATGTGTTACTTATTTGTTCAGATTTAGCTCACAGGAGACCGAACAGTGTGAATTCACAGCAGGTGCATTTATCCAGCCATGGGGGCTCGACAAGTAGTATCAATACAACAGACAGTAAATTAAGTGGACTGAGTAGAGCAACACTCACTGAAGTACAAGATACATCGAAGCTCAATCCTGAACAGCTGTGTGATTTAGGTGAGTATTTTTTGCAAATTATGAACATTTGAAGTGACAGGCAGACTCAATTATTGAAACATGAGCTTTTGGAACTGAAGCATATGTAGTCCTAAAATTGAAATGCATCTTTTAGGAATGGAGGCCCTACAAAATGCTATAACTCATTGGGAAGATGCTTTGGAGAAACTAGAAGAGAATGAACGCGTCACTGAAGTAAGTGGATTGCCTGAAAAGTGTTCATATTTCAGTCACTGTGAAGACATTTATTCCATACACCGCAAGCGAAGACGCCAATAATTTTGTGATCAATGTTCCTAGCAAGCAGTTAGATGTTGGTAGTCCCGAGCTATTATCATATTCCTAGCATCACGTGCATCAGTTTTCTGTATTTTTCATTTTACAGAAAGGCGACCACATAATTATAAATTCGACACTACAGAGTCAACTGCAACAACTTTTGTACCGAGCCTACAATATTCAAGATCATTATGAACAAAAATTGTTAACACAAGTGAACGCTAATGTTGCAATGGATTCAGCAGTCAGTGCCCTTACAGAAATGGACCGAGCGTATGAAGACAGTAGAAGGAGTAATACAGCATCTTTACACGATGACATGTCCAGTGACCAAGATTCCTTTGTTTCTGCAACAGATGTAAGAAATATTGAGCTGATGTCTGAATATGCATTAGTTTGTGAAAATGTGACGAAAATTAAATGTTGTTTACAAAAAGAATAACAAATAAATTCTCTTAAAAACTTTCCAGATGGCAGACCTTTCGGACCTAGAAGATCAGAAAGACACTCACCATCATCTGGTTTTGTATGAAGCAGCTTTACTTGAGTTGACACATGGCAATATACCTTGTAGAACTTTAAGGTCAGTTATGAAATCTTACAAGTTTCGTCAGTGTTGCCACGGTGCAGGGAGAAACAATGAATTTGAATGCTCATTTTCCAGACAGGAAACCACTGGGAATTAGAAAGTAGTCTGGTTGATTATTGCGCAACTGCTGGGCAGTCATTATTTATCATCAACATACGCCAAGAATAGTAGTTTTCTTCTATTTCAGGACAAAAATGGTGAATTGCTTTTCAGACACAGAATTTCTATCGAAATTATTTTGTGTGAGACTTGCTTTCACGGTAAGATGTGATATGATCTGATTGTACACAGTGGAGATTGATCCAAACCATACCGTTGTCATAACCTACAGAAAAAAAGGGTAACATATTTTTATATGCAGGAGCTGTTCAAGGATAGCACAATAAGAAATTTCTTTGCTGATAGTGGTAGACAGATGATTGCTGATTTACTTACACAAGCGGATAGAGTATGTATCTTTTCGATTCTCGTATTATCAGCTGTATAGTAATGACTGTGTGTTTCCGCGCAGTTCCAGAAAGTAATGTGATTCTGCATTATCCCTTTGTGATATAGTGTATCTATCCGGTTCGTGTTAAAATTTACTTGAAGATCATATTTTACCTTTTCTAAGGATCCAGAAGACTTCCAAGTGGCATACGATCAGATGCTACATTTTATAGCCAATGATGAGAATTGGCCTGATATGGAAACAGAGCTTCGGGGAAGAGGGGTTCGTGATTTGTTGTTCTTAGTATTTGTGTTTTGACACGCACCATGAATATTACGATCAATTTCTCTGATTACTCTTTAGGAGTTGTCGGCCTTTGTGAGAATAAAGTATCAATAGTTTACTACGTGTAACTTTTTAAGGTGAAGGCGATGAACTTTTTTGATATAGTGATAGACTTCATATTATTTGATGCATTTGATGACTTGGAAAGCCCTCCATCATCAGTCACATCCGTAGTGCAGAACAGATGGCTGTCAAATGGGTTCAAAGAAACGGTAAATAAGTCTAGCTTTGGCAATTATTTATTTGATTGTAAATTAATATTTAGCATTGCACGTCTTTTAATCATTTTTGTTTCAACAATATAGGCTTTGTCGACTGCTGTGTGGTCAGTGTTGAAAGCTAAAAGAAGAATGCTAAAGGTAAAGTTTAAAATATTTGGCTGTAAAATATTATTTGTGGTGTGCATATACCTTTACAAAAATAAAAATAAAGTAAAAATTCACGACAAAGAAATACCGAGTACCCAGTTTTCATCAGTTTGAGAGTTAATGTTTGGCATTCTTTCAGTTTCAGAAAGGCTTCATAGCGCATTTCTACGCAATATCTGAGCATACAAGTCCAGTGTTGGCCTGGGGATTTTTGGGTCCAGATGGACATCTTAAAAATCTTTGCACATATTTCAAGGTTTGTACAAAAAGAAGTTGCGGCTAATTTTTTTTCATATGGTGCTTTAAAAAAAAAACCACATCATTTATGGTAAAATTTCTGACGAACTGATAAAGCAGTTTCTTGTCTCAGCTGACATTTTGTACTGTCCACCATTTAATGTCAGATTTTCTCAACCTTTTTAGGATCAGGTTCTTGGGCTGATGCGTGACATTTTTAGTTTTGAAAAAGTAAGATACACAACGTTAGAACAGTTGACAGACGACATTCTACGCCTCGCCAAAAAAAGAGTAGCTATTGCATCTGCGAAACTTTCGTCCTTTTGATGAGTAATTTTCAGAGAAAACCGAAAGGTGAAAACAAGGATGTAAATTTTGTTGCAATTCAGAGTAAATTAAACAAAATTCCATTTTATTCGTAGAAAACCTTTGTACCATTTTCTCCTGCTACCAGTTTTTACCCAGAACGTAGTTATTCGAGTTTTTCCTAAATTTGGATTATTAGTTTTAAAATACTAATAAAAATTAACTTTGTATGTTGAGTCCAAACTAGAATATACTCCCCGCCCTTCATTTTTATTTGGGAGGCATACGAAAATGTTACACTGGTTCACATCCAAAAACGGTAGATCTCAACGTTACGACGGGTTCAATTTTAGCCATCCATAACTTGAGGAGCATTAAATAATTCTCACAGACGTGACGGCGTCAAAGTTAAAGCAAGAATCATGAGTATCAACGGTGTGTGTCAGCTGTTTGGAAAATTTTTTTACACATCCAATGAGCATTTAAAATACGCAATGTTTTTAAGTCACAAACAGAAAATTTACAAGTTCATCAATTTATCAACACCTAGTTTGTGTACCTAAATGACGTACTTTTTGTGTTGATCATCAGTATTTTTTTTGTCTAGGAATCCATCGTATCGCTAAGTTTAGACGCATACTTCATTCCACAAATAATATTTATCGTTTATTAGTCATATGCATTCACGTTTTCGTGTAGATGCGCTCCTCCGTCAAATAGTGATTCGCTTTTTTGTATCTGTGATATTATAATAAATGTACCTATTAAGAAAATGACTCGGTCGGTTTTGTTTCAAAAGTCATTTATTATTTTTACAAGAGAAGAGATTCCTCTTCGATGTTTTAAAGATATTATTCCGAATTCGGCTTGAGTCCTCATGAAGTTTTTATCTCAGTCGATTGTCACACTATCTCAAAACATTTCGCACAAAACTGTCAACCAGCCTTAAAAAGTCATTTTCCTGAGACGAGGCAAATATAATTTGAGATGAGGATTTGTTCGCAAGTGCGGAGCCTTGTGGACTCAGCAGTGACTGGTTCGCCGGAGACGTCGGTCCACCTCTTCGCAGGTGACGTTGCATGCTCATCAGAAATGAATTCTGAAATTAATCATTTGCAAAATTACTGAATCCAGACAGCGCTGTCGATCAGGAGTTTGAAAATATCGATGTATCTTCTTCATTCGGAATAATAAAATAATACCAATTCGGCTGAGAGCTCCCGTTTAAGCAATTGCTTTTCACGAGGCGACATTGCTGGTTCCCTCAAATATCTCATGGCTTGGGACATGATCAGGTATAACGCATTCTCCAGGACAAACATCACGACAGAACGGCGAATCGGCATGTCTGCATGCATTGGTGACTTAACTGGCGATGTGGTTTTGGGATCAATCTACAAGAGAATAGTCTTCACATGTAAGTACAATGTGTGTATCAATTTCTGGGCGGATTCATCCAGTGTTAGCAAGATACTCATTAAAGGTATTTTCATTTGATTGGGCGTCCACTTCCCCTCAAATATTATCATTAAAATTAAACTTACATGTTCATTATTATTTTTTGGCGGTAAATGCGCTTTCGCAGTCACAAAATTGACAGCAAAAGTCAAGAGTCCACTTTACCTTCGACAGCAATCTGATGCACATACTTATGCAGGAAACCATTGCCCCAAATGTGGGTTGATTATCCTGATCAACAGCTGGTGTGCTGAATCCTATCATCAGTACATGATGATATTCTTCTACATCCATGCTCTGGTGAAAACAAGTTGGATCGTGTAAAAGTGCATTCAATTTAATCAACGAGAAATAAACCGAGAAGGTCTCCGTAAGGAGCGGGTATCAGCCAGTGAACTTGGCCATTAGTTTCCCGCAAATAAATCTATTAAGAAAAGGCGGCAAGCGTTCATTATCAGCAGTGAAATTCGAATACCTGATCTAACAATATTTCGCACAGGTCTGGTGAAAACTGCCTCAACGCCGATAAACACTGTGATAATATATCTAGCAATCTACAAAAAATATATTTCGCATTTCAAGCACATTAGTTTTACTATCATGGGTTTTTGGAAACTTAATTCTCTTAACTTTCTCCGGGAATTTGTAAACGGCACCTGCCTACATTTGTAATTACGATCAATTCCCTTCTGCAGGTCTATCTTAGGGCCATTTACACCAAGCGTCAGCGTCAATGCTGCGATGACGCTTGCGACATAGCTCTCATTGAAACCAAGGGAAACAAATAGAGTTGCTCCAGAATGGGGTTGCAACCCATTTTGGAGTGACTCCATTGATTCAATGTGAGCTATGTCCCAAGCGTCATCGCAACGTTGACGCTGACGCTAGGTGTAAACGGGCTCTTACCTGCTCTGCGTTTCCAGAACGTCTTGTGAAAAAGAATCACCCTCATCAGTAAGGGATGATTGCGAGGACAGACGTGACAACTGGGTGATTGGCGTCATTGTCAACTTGTCCTGGGGAACCTGCTTCCCTCCCTGTTTCTACGAAAAATGAAGTAAGTTTCACTTTCATGGCTTTTTTGTAACTTACCGTTTGAGAATTTAGAAAACAATGATTCAAGCCCAGTACTAACCTGCAACATGTGATGTAACAGTCTGGGACGGATAAGCAGAGATACACAGGTTTGGCTCAAATAGCAAAGGCTTGTCTACAAAACAATGATATTTTTAATCACAATGGTAAATTCTGGTCGTTATTCGTTTAGGAATACAGACACCACTGTCTTAAATATTTAGGCAACGAGACACTGACTACATACATACCATGAGTTTATTTAAAACATCTGGTAAATGAAGTCGCCATTCTTTTCGGAAGTGTGCAAGATGATTGAGGAATCGCGCTGTCTGTTCGGCCTCCAGAAGACATGGAGCTGTTAGGTTTACCCGCACCGTTTCCAAACTCTGTATCAGTAATTTTGTAGTTGTACATGCATTATGTTACAGTTAGTTAGCTCACAACAGAATAGTTCAGCTAATGCTAATGCTTTTGGTAAATAATACAAACCTGAAGCATTCGATCTTGATGAACACCAACAAAGTCAAGTGCATCTTGCAGAAAGTTATACCTAAGCGTGGCTAAAAGTGTGGACATAGTGGTTATGTACAATCTGTAGATACCCGTCCAGGTCAACTTCTCCTTTCCATTGTCTTGCTTAGAAGTCTACAAATGAATGATACTTTTAGTTAGCATTTAATTTGAGCGGATCACAACAAAACTTCATACTGAATGGTTTAGTTCTTAAAGGATTTTACAATGTGGTTAATGGCAAATTTAATATTTTTGCAACTTAAGCCCGAAAAACCAATGCGTGACTGCAAAATTTAGTTCTCTCTGTGGATCAAAGTAGGACCTACATGCTATATGGGCAAATTGATACCTGTGAAACAGTTTGTTGTTGTACTGGGTGCGTGATTTCAGTGTTATACAGAGATCCTAATCCAAGACACAAATGCTGGTTCAAACCGTTGACAGTCAATGCCTCGGCAGCCATAGGAATTTTCGACAAAGTCAGGAAAAATAGTAACACCACCTGGACGTACTCAATACCTTGCTGTGCCTGAAAATATAAAAAACGCATCACATCCTTAATTCAACTTTTCAATTCTTTTCTTTTTTTTTTGCTTCACCTATACCTAAATTATTTTTTTTCCTCCGTTTTTCTACATCTCTCACCTCGAGCCATATTTTAACAGAATCGAGAAGACAGGGCAGTATGGAATGCTCCTTCAGTATAGGAAGCCACACTTCGACATCCGGCAGTGACAGCACCATCTCTTCCGTCAAACTTACGGTTATAATTTGTAACTGCAAATGTGCAAATATAGTATATTTCCATCATCACGTCTATTCATGTCAAGAACTGATATAATAATGACAAACAGATTTGCTAAGCTAGCAAACAAAAGTAGTGACAGATTGCCTTACTTTCAATTTGACATCAATATCAGATTCTTTGCTGGCGTCATCGTCTTCCATTGCGTTTGGTCGTTTATTTTTCGGGGGTGGTAGCTGGTACGTACTCTGCTGCAGAACTGAACACACAACGGGAACGATCTGTCTCACAGTTTGCTGCGATATATCTGTACATAACAAAGCGTACTATTACTGGCCATCTAACTGCAGCTTAGGAAAGGATAGCTTCCATATCACCTACTAACTAACGAACAGAATAGCACGAATAAACTCTGTTCAAATCATTGTGACGCCTTAATTCACAAAAACTTGTCAACATTTTATTTTAAAAAGGTATCGTATCTAAACTGCTGCATGGTTACATATACAAGTTACTGATAAAGCTTTTTTCACCTTTTGTACTGTCTACTCGAACGTGCTGCAACGCCACGGCAAGAGATCCCAATATACCAATCTGAACGGAAGGAATCAGCGTTTCGCTATTGGCGCAAGTTTGATTCAGCGTTTCTTCCAACTGCAATGCCACTGCATTCCAATCCTTCACACTTCTGTGGAACGAATTATGTGTAAATTGAGCTGTTTGTTTTAAATACAACTCGGTCTAATTCACACATGTCGCTCAACCAAACTTTATTCACCGAAAGGAAAACAAAAGAATTAAATTATATTACCTCTTCCAATTCTTCAGTAATGTGAAGTACTGCGCACTTGAAATCGATGCAAGCTTTATGTGTAACACAGTCATTGAGTTGTTGAACTGAAACAAACATCCATTTTGCGATGAGGGTTGGGATGAACTAAATTCTGGGCATTAAAATTTCAGAAGTATATATTTCGCAATTAAAACCACTTAGAAAGACAGTTGAATTTAGTTCCCATTGTGCAACAATGGCCCAAATGTAGAATACTTACTTGTGCCTGCAGACCGTCCAGCAGATCTTGCAAAATGTTCGACTTCATATCGGCTGTTAAAGGCATTGCATCGATCTGGATATGAAAAGTTTGCATTTAAAATATATTGCTTTTTCATAAAGGTAGTCTAACGTCAAAAGTATTTCAGGTCATAATTACCTTTGGTGCGGCAAGTACAAGAGTAAGATTTTTCCAAGCCAGTAAGAGCTGCAGTACACCTCTCTCTGAAGTCCCATCAGTCAAATCCTGCTCCGGGTGTCCACTACAGTTCTGCATACTTCGGCACAGGTACTGAAAACACATTCTAATCATAAAATTGCTTCAATAATGTTCCCGAAAATACTTCGAATATCAACCATACTTTCTTTTTTTAGCTATACCAGTTTCAAACTAAATTTTCTTCAAAAAGGAAGTTTTGAACAAGGAGCAGGATGACTAAATAAAATCCTGTCCATGGCATGGCATGTCCTGTCCGGGGGTGGGGACAGTGGAGGGGGTGAGGGGTACCCCTGTCCTGGTCCTGTCTGGAGGGAGTGGGTGGGAGGAGGGACACCCTGTCTTGGTCCTGTCCAGGAGGGGAGTACCCCTGTCCAAGGACATGATTGAGGACCAGGGGATACCCCCTCCCCCCGGGACAGAACCTAGAACAGTACCTTGGACAGGACTAGCAAAGGGCCAGGGACCAGTGAGCAGGTGTAACCCCCCCCCCCCCACAACCCAACCCCACTGTGGACAGACACACGCCTATGTAAACATTACATTCGGATGCGGGTGGTAATGATATTAAAGTCTTACCTTTGACCAATACAGTAACCTTTTCTCTGACACGATTTCCTTCAGGACTTTATTCAGGTTATCATCGAGTTTAGTACTGAAAAAGAAAAGAACAGTATAGTCCAGATGTTCAGAATACGACTAAATATATGCCGCCACTAAAGACGCAATAAAAATATGACCAAGACTCAACATGCGTACATACCTGTCCACGTGATAAAGCTCTTGGCTTAGTATTTTAAGAATGTTGGCACATGTTTTTACTTCTCTTTCCAGCACTTCTACATCGACATTGGCTTCATCCGCGTGAGGAAGGTCCTTCATCAGTGACAAGCAAACACTTCTCCAGAAAACCTCTCTGCAAATTAAATGCAATTGTTGCTAATTTATACCAGCATTTACTGTATCAACCACACGTCTGTACAATGTACACAAGAAAATACTTACTTCTCTCTTAGTACTGCCATAGCCGTTTCCCTTCTTCCGTACCAGAGCGAGTGTACGAACTCCATGCAGGCACACAGCAGATCAGATGGGCAATGATGAGTACCTTGCTTCTTCTCTTCCATCAAATCCAATACGGTCTGTAAGCAACTGCTCCTTCCAAGGGCCAAATCCTTCCAAAAAGAATAATAAAATAATTGCAACAACTATATTTTTGTCAAGGTCGTCAACTCTAAATTAATTAAGAATCTATTGATATATTTTTCAAATTAAATAAGACATTTCAACCACATATTTACCTTTTTACCCTTGTCCGATTTATTCGGTTGTACATTTAAGAACATTTCGATCAAACCAGGTTGCGTCTCCACGCAGATAGCTAAAAGCTCCAGAATCACAACCTTTAGTCTGATGTCCTACAAATTCAAATGAAATAGTGATAAATGGAAATAAGCGAAGAAAATCTTTGCTGTGATCGATTTCTAACTTCCCTTCTCGTCTAAAAACTAACTGTACTGTACCTCTGTTTTTGCTTGTAACCGAGCCAAGTAAATATCTCTTATGGCTTCTGCTTCTTGACCCAAACAGGATAAAATTGACATTGGAAATACCTACAAATGAACACACAGTAAATGCGGGGATCAAAATGAAACATACATGGTTGAACTACAGAAAAATTCAGTCTGGATTATTACCATGGCAAGTCTCTTCAGAAGTAGTGTTGCCAATACGGGCAGTCTAGGGTCGTGTCTGTGATAAATGTATTGCGCAATAGTTGCTACAACGTGTCTGTTAGATCTATTGGCTGGTTGTGCTGAGAGTGAATGTTCAACTGGGGATGGTGGCATATCAGATGATCTCAACATCAACAATCGATTTAGCACAGAAAATGCCATTCTAATCAACTGAATCATTTCAACTCCAGCGCCTTCCACAGAGCTACAAGCAAATAATGCAACTGATTTTTTTTTTCAGTCACTAATATCAGTCAAATCGAAAGTATGCTTTATTAATTAGAGGACTTTTTACCTGCCCTGCTGAGTTAAGGCTGCCTCGACGTTATCAACTCCTGTCGATATAATATCCAACAGTGCCTTCCCAGATTCAGTGTAAAGGAGACTGTACACACACACCTCCCGGAGACTAGGACTAAGAAGAATGACCCTATTCAATCTTTATCATATCTTTCATAAAATATATCCACGCATGCATCCGTGACTAGTCATAAATGCTGAGGAATTTCAACTTACCCTTGCGATGGCTTTGATTTTTCATAATCTAATATGTTCAGCACCTTGTGAAACACTTCCAGACTTCTCTGGCCTAGAAAAGTAAAGACAATTTAACCACAATTCAAACATGACGTCGGGACATAATGCCACAGTCTGGCTTATGACGTATGATATGTGACTCAATTATTTATTTAGTAATAAACGAAAATCCAACAATGATTGCAACCTAAAACAGACCTATTTATCACAAAAGTGCCAAGAGAACCTGTCCCAAATTCACACCCTTACCCCTACCCCCCCCCCATTCGATGGCAAAGCTGACTCCAAAGCGAGCCAGCAGAAATGAACATATTTGTACAGTTGGTACGACTAGATACCATATAAACGATCATCTATCATTCCACTTACCAACTTGTTCCCTTCTGCTGAAATCATAGTATCTCCATTTATGAAACACGGGGAATATTTCTCTCGTAATAAAAAGCATACTGGCCATCAATTCGTTCAACTTCCCCCTTTTGTGCAGCGGCTGAAAGATTAATTTACCAAAAGGTGGAAATACTTGCTGTCTTAATAATTTTAAAGAATCACTCCCACACATGAAACATGTTTTTCTGCCTGAAAACTAATAGAAATACCTGGACCAGATTTGAGACAAGCTCCAAGAAGGCTAATGTCAGAGGATATCTTCCACATGTGCATTCACTCCCTGCTAATATACTACCATAGGCACCTGCATTCAAGCCTACTCCACTAAACAAAAATATAACACATTTCTGAACGGCGGCCTTAATCCTTCAACTCTTTTTTCTCTTTTTTTTGTATTTGTTTCAGAATAAGAATTTTGTTGATGGCGATTAATTCAATCAGGTACCTTGTAGCTTCTTTGACATCGGCATAATTTTCAGTTAGCGATGGTAGTAGTCCAATCTGTTGTAAGTTATGCCAAGTCTGAAGCAATGAAATTTCCAGTTAGAATCAAAATTTGCACCACTTTCATACAATTTTGCAAGAAAGAAACAAAAAATACATTTGGACACAAAAAGAACAGTACAATCATGTCATTTACAAGCTTCAGTTTTCTATCAATTTAAATTATCATCCACGAATAAATGTTCCTCAAAGAAAACTTGTTGCACTTTTAAACTATGTAATTAAATTCGTAATGTTACAACATACCTGAACTGAAGATAGTCTGACTTGGTGTATTACCACTTCAAGACTGCTGGCCAGTAAGTCCAACTGTGGCGGTGATATCACACAAAACCTGCTCAAATATTTTTTTACTGTCATCCAATGTATATTTGTACCTTATACTTACTCCATTTAGAAGCAAACGAATCAAAGAACATGGCGAATAATCATACCTCTGTATTACGAAAATAACTTTTTCTGTTATCTCCGTGAACAAGGAGGTTGTAGTTGGATCCGAACTCATTATTGTGTTCAACAGTTTGGCTATATCTGTGATATTTTCTATACTGTCTCTGGTTACAGTTCCTACGGAATAAAACTGATTCATTAGGATGAAGGAAAGATCCAAACATAGAATTAAAAATATTTAGTTTATCTACAAAAGTGAAATATTTTACCAGCTCCGTGTGATATTTGCTGCAGGAAAGACTCCACTTCGCACTGGAACATTAACCATCCATTGTATGTGCACTCCCACTGAATGATAGGACTGGTTTTTTCTGTAAAAAAGCAAATGATGTAGTGTTGTAGGTGCACTACAATAGGTATGGGTAATTACTGTGTTCGTATTGTGGAAGGTAAAATATAGGGAGTACCTGGCTGAATCAGCTGACCCTGTGTACCTCGTGGAATAATAAATATTTCTAAAAAAAAATTAAAAAACTATTGTGTTGAAATTTGCTTTCTTGCAAAAATGCATGTCACATCAATTGAGATAAATCTTTCACTTCTGATTGTTTTCTGATTCAATGAAAACAATAATTTGTATTTACTGTTATGATAGGGTATTTTGTCTCTTGCTAGTCTCCATAACATTTCTTCTTCGGTACTTTGTAAATCATGTGAACTATTTCTGTCCAGATATTCTGTATACGTCGGCAGTTGTTGTATCAGTTTTACGACCTGAAAAGTATTTGATTCGTGAAAAGTCAGCATTTACAGTGACCGCATCAATATTTAGTCATCTCAAAGAGAATAAATCCTATACCTTTTGAGCAATCATTTTACTGGAACTAGCCAAAGCTGAACTCAGGTTGATAAGAGATTTGAAATCCAATGGAAATCTATTTAGGCACGATTGCAGTAAATTTCCTAACCCTTCACCCAGACCCTGAAATGATATTTCCATCTACGATTTAAAGCAAAATTACAGGCAATGTAAATTCAAGACGAATTTTGATTCTCCAGCTACTCATATTTTAAATATTACGTCCCGAAAAAACACGTGTTTTACTTTTTGTGTGATATTAACCAAAAAATATACCTTATTCCAAAAGTCTTCTGCAATAAAACCTCTTTTTAACAATTTCTCCGCAACGATATACAATGCTTCCGTATCTCCCAATGTCTCCTCATGAAATATGCTCAAAACAAGACACAGCAATCCATACATGACATACTGTGACACAAATGCTGTCGTCTGAAACGAAAATCAGTGTCGCATTTGTAGATGCCACACACACTCTCCCAAGAACTAAGTTTAAGTAGTACACCCCAAAATGTTCACAACACAAAGTATCTTACGGTCTTTCCGTTGAAAGGTTCTGTTTCTAGGATGGATGCCAGATATTTGAAGACATGAAGGCTAAGGCCTGCGTTCCCAAGTTTCCTGGTTATTGCCTGACCCTGTTGTCCTAACGCCGTGTATCTCACCACTGCCCACATTAATGCTATGGGACCATGCTGAACGATGTCCGTCAAACCACACATAACACTGTCAAGTTCCTGCAGGTAAATTCCGAAATAAACAGTTGATTAAAAAAAAACATCAATAGATAACGGGAAATTTTCAGTACAATATACGAGCTTAGTTATTACCTTAAATTCCTTGCTCTTTACAATGTGATGGTCTCGAACGCTGTAATAAAGTAAATTATTGTTGCTCACAAGAACAGTTTGCGAGAACGAAACTTGTGTTAATATCATTTTTCTTCCTCAAACAACTATGTTGAACCACCAACCTGTTTCTTTCATTACATCTGTACAAAAACTCAAGATCCATTCCTTCAATTACAACGAGAACTTGCAAACACCTGTCGGAATGAATGCTGCGCTGATTACTATATATTTTTTACTGTCTCGCCTAGAATTTAGAGGCGCTCATTGGTTTAAACAGATTTGCGAACGAAAAACACAACCTATTAACACCGGGTGGGTTTTTGGGGAACATTTTCTTTTCCTACCCTAATCTGTGCAGGAGTGGTTCCATTACTTCATCCAAGAGGTGCTTGTTTGTTTGTCTTCTGCCAAATCCCTGTTTCTGTGAAATCAAATGTTGCCAATGAGAAAAGAGACACGACAGAAATGCTACAGCTGTTCGTAAAAACGGTAGATGGTAACACCTACCTTGAATCTTTTGACCAGTTTCAAAAGATTTTCTGCGGAGTGTTCAAAGTCTTTGTAAAACAGTAGCATGATGTTGAGGAGTTCACATTGTTCTTTAATAGTCTGCATCAGCCATATACTTCCATTTCGATCATTCTAAATTATTTATTTCAAATATGAAAAAAATTCCACTTGGAAGTGTTTTCAAATACCCATTAACTTCGCTACACGCAGGTAACAAAGTTTTAAAAGTTTAAAAATCAAATTGAGATCCCATTACTCTCGTCCTTTAAAATGAATTGAACTTAAGAATAAAATTACACTGACATACTGTCATACAAAACAAAAAAAGAAAAAGAAAAAAATACTTGTCAAGCGACATTTCGTCGGCTGAACTGCCTCATGAATATGATTAAAAGATCAATAAGAAAGAGCGGGAATGCTACAGCGAATAATTTTTAGTCCATTCAGTACCAGCTAAATAGATATTTACCATAAGATTGCCGTGTTTTTCCCAGGTGGGCGCTGGTTCCTCGCAAAGTTCCTCATATTGCTGGATAATCTGCAAATAAAATGGTTAGTCACAAAACTTTGCATGCACCATCATCATTAGATATATTCAACCTGTGTCTAGTCTTTTTTTCAGGACAGTGTTACGTTTGATATAAATATGACATACATACATCTTTTATGAATTTGTCGTTCTCACCAGCTGCTTCGATAAATTCTGCATATTGTTCCTATCATTGAAAAATATTATTTATACACTGTGTATTAGTTCATATTTTGCCTCTTGAAGCCAGCTACAGCAAACTGGGCAGCAATAAATTAAAAGTGAACAAAGCCTTACAGATATTTTGTAGAAAAAAGCTACAACGTTTAGAAATATTTCTCAATCAAAACAAAATATAACTTGAGAAATTTAATCTAAGACTTGTCTCATTATGTTAAAACTGCTATATACTATTGCAAACGTAGCTGGGGATTTTTAAAACTTAAAATGCGCATATATTTACTCTGTAGGGATGGTTCTCTTCCTGCCAGTAGCTTAACATGTATTTGAGGCATTTCAGTAAATAAAGTCTCTCACTGTAGTAATAATCCCTCACTTTCAATATTAATGCCTGAGCATGCCGTTCAACTGACAACACACCCTGTAGAAGAATACATAGCATTTTCAGTAATTGTGTTTTCAGTAATTTCCGGAAGTAGAATTTTACTAAAACTTTAAATTAAAAAATTTTAAAACTAAAAATTTAAATCAACTACTGATTAACGTTCGGGAGTAAAAAAATGTTACAAACCTTCAGTTCCTTTTGTGAACCTCTGTAGTCGTGAAGCAGATACGAATAGAATAAATCATGACTTTGCACTTCATCCAATCCCTAAAGAATTTGAGGATGTAAATAAATTTCCATTTCTATAATTAGTATTGAATTCTTTGAATATATATCAGTGAATAACTAAAGAATTTAACCAACTAGCCATGCAGACGAGTTACCCAAAATTTAATTTTCTCCACGAAAATCAAATTATTTTTTATGATAATAAATTAATACTGATATCCTTCCACGTTTTCAGTTTGCCCATCCCGGCAAGTGATTTTAAAACAAAATTATCTGACAGCAAATCCAATCGTAATGGACGATTCACTCTTATGTTGGAAAAAAATATTACCAGGAATTTACTAAGTTTTTGCACGAAGTCCAGTTGTGTGCCCTTGACTTTTCTTTCTGCTTTTAGTTTCTCTCCTGCTGGATTCCTTCAAATCAAACATGACATTAATTACAAAATATCGCTGAGTTACAAACCTAACACATACAGCTATGTCCTTTTGGGAAAAAATGTACCGACTGTGTAAAACATTATACGATTTTTTTTTGTGCATGAATGGAGTACACCTTGTTTTCTCTGATTACAGTTAAATGTTGGTACCCACCTTGGCTTCTGGTAATAAAGCAGACCCTGTTGCAACTTTAAATTGTTTCGTTTTATTTCATCCCCGATCAGTTCCTGTAAGTAAAGTTTTGTCTCACCACAGTAGCATTAACTTTTACCGCCCACATACTCATTTTGTACAGGGAAGGTAATACTTTCAGTCGTGTACGTGATTCTATCCACAGGGGAGTCCCTATCCCATTATGCACTGGGAACCTATCCCATGAGCCAGGATGGAGACCTCACCCCTTAGGGTCTCATGCAAGAAGGAAGCGGGGCCGTGTGCTGCCTATCGAAAGCAGCCTTGTAGAAAAACCTTCTGGGAATATTTATCGATTCGATGTCAAAAAAATAAATTTGCAGTGACAAATTATGCGTCAAATTTATAATCAAAGTAATGAATGAATAAAGAGCCAACACCCCAGACTATCATTTACTTATATAATAATCATACACAATCATCAGCACTGAAGACAAGAAGAAACTTACAGCCGGGCGCAACAGGGAATTTCCCGATACGAATTGCCATAAACTCCTGTTTGACCTGAAATGGAAACATATCTGTGTCTCACTAATAAGAGAAACAATTGTAAAACTCAGGGATTATTCCACTGTGAAAATGAGATCTATAAAAATTTCTCTAAGAGAAATTTACAAAAAGCCCAGATGTTCTTTCCTCTTATTGTTGAAACGAAAAATTAAATGTCACACAAGACTAAATCATTATCATTGCTTGTTAAAACGTCTTTTCTTCATGTGACCGTTAATGTCAACCCTGAGAAGAGTCAAAACAACTGTATCAATTTTCTGATGTCTGTCATCCTCATCAATCAGGCCATTGAAAGTGAGAAAAATCCCTGCCAACCACCCTCCGGACGACAGAACGATAAAAGTCATGAACAACAGTTGCATTGAAGGGTTAATCAATCCAAAACTAAATTGCCTGTGGCTGTGCCGCGGCCAAAGTCAATTAACCTTTTTCTTTGTGGAACTTATCGTTTACTTATTACCACCCGAGTACGTAGTACGACGGAAGGGTAATGTTTTCACAAGCATCAGTCGGTCTGTCCACACACCGGGAAGGGGGGGGGGGGGCATCTCCATCTAGTTATTTATCTGTTGAGCTAAAACAAACTCACTCAAGTGCAGTGTGACACAATGCTTCTAAGCATACTTGTTTTTGTTTTTTACCACTCACATACATTGATGGTACTTGTTGACGGTCAGCTGTACCGTAGCATCCGGTTTAAATGCTAATGATGCAAAGCATTTAAACTGGACGCTACCGTTACGGTTACTGTATGGCTGGCCGTCAACAAGTACCATCATAGTATGATTATGTTTTCACAGGCAACTGTCTGTTAATAGGGAGGGGGGAGACCGCATCTCCATCCCATAATACTTCCTCAGGTCCCATGTCTTTTCCTGGGTCAGAGGGTACCCTATCTCCACCCACAATAGTTCCACTAGTCCCATATCCTTTCCGGGGGGGTGCCCCAGGTCAGGTTGGGGTACCCCCTCCCCAGCAGACCGAGCACTTGGTACGCGGCGGGCGGCATGCCTCTTGCGTTCACGAAGGAGGACTTTCTTGTGTGCATATGTTGTTGCAAATAGGCCACGGTATAGATCTAGATCCAGATGGCAATTCCCCCCCCCCGGCCAAAACCGGTGAGCGATAATGAAAGTTTTTTGCAAAATTACGGAATTATGTTCACATAACCATAAGATCTTCTTCCCTACGCTTTACAAATATTCTACTTACATGTTATAACCAATTGTAATTTCAAGTGATCTTGTATCGTTCTTGTCAGCGAATTTACGCTGAAAATTAAAATAAAAGGCGCGCTGTTCAATTATTATCTTTTCATTTTCTTATTTTTAAGAATTTGTTTTAAAGTGTTATATATGTTGAAAACTTGTGTAAAATAACAATAAAATAAAAATATTATTTTAGAAGTATTTAAGTTCCTGAAGAAAAAAATTTTTGTTTAGCTGTGTTTGCTGTGTTACCCAACCCTTGAAGGCTATGAAGCCTTGATGCCGGCGGCTTTGTGAAACGCGCTGTTTGCCTGGTTACCGCCCGCATTCCGGAGGAATGGGGAAGGTAATAGTTTCACTCGTGTTTGTCAGTCCACAGGGGGGGTACTCAGGTCCAGCCTCAGGTCCAGCCAGGGGGGGGGTACTCAGGTCCAGCCTCAGGTCCAGCCAGAGGGGGGGGAGGGGGGGTACTCAGGTCCAGCCGGGGGGGGGTACTCAGGTCCAGCCTCAGGTCCAGCCGGGGGGGGGGGGTACTCAGGTCCAACCTCAGGTCCAGCCAGGGGGGGGGTACTCAAGTGAGTACCCCCCCCCAAAAAAATTTTGAAAATTTTTTTT
>JBCAUG010165379.1:0-20146 GCA_038406175.1 Haplosyllis leylae | reverse complement strand
AGTTTCCATTTACTGGTGTGGATGAATAAGAACAGACATATGCACTGCCACATGGATTTGATTCACACGGATCTGAAAATACGTCGTTCCAATTAAATCTATTCTGTTTGCAAAGTAACCCATATTTGGTAAAAATATCATCACACAAAAACCTAAATCTACCCAAAGCATAAATCAACCGGAAACAAACGATCATTTGACCAGTATTCTCGTAGATCTCCACCATGGAGATCGAAGTGAAAATAATCAAATACTGAATATGACCAAGCATTACATGAAACTGGATCTGGAATGATGCAATGATTAAAAACGTGGGGCTCTAAACATTAGAGTAATTTCAATGTAGGAAGACTTTGTGAAAAGAAACCAGTCTTATTTATTATTTGCGATCTTCAATGTGGATTCGAAATGGCCCCATTGAATTAAACGTCAGAGTGGGGAATAGATTATGGTATTGAAGGGGTTAACAACCAGACTAGCAGGACTAGATCGGCAGTACCTGTGCATCTGTAATAGTTTCCGTCGACTGGTGTAGATGAAATGGAACAGGAAAAGCCAATGAGGCATTGGGTTTTTTCACATGGATCTGAAAATGTGCTGATACTCTTTAATACTGTCTTACATCAATGATGCCATCAAAATTCCTTGAAAAAGTAAAGAAATACTCTTTTACACTGAGAACTCTCAAACTGGTTAGAATCTTCCTCCCCATACCATTTACCAGAATCATTTATAAGGGTAAATGGGATTCAAGTGGATACCTGTTTGACATTGTAATCCTGTGTACCCATTAGAACAGATGCATGTGTAGGGAAGGTTGTTTGAAGGTGCTGCAGTACAAGTGCCATGGGATCCACATGGATTGTCATTGCACCGAGCTAAAACAAGTTTTTTGTAATTATTTTCGTCAGTCCCAGGAATGGTAACCTTTGTTTAAGAGAGTGACACCAAAATAATTCTTTCGGGATACTAGAATATCATGAGCAGCATACAAGTAACCACAATGATAACTAAGTTGTATTCATTTAATATCTTTAATGATTTCACTCACATATTTTCTAAGATTTTTGATAAATATTATAATTAATTACAAGATATTTCTTTTGATAAATAAGTAGACCTTGTGATTTTAGTGGGCTGATTAATTCATGTGTACAGATGTATTTGTAAATGCGGCCTGAGAGACCTTGAAAGAAGTGGTTATTTTGCAAAGTAATCAACAGGGAAAATTGCCAGTACCTGTACATGTGTAATATTTGCCATTAACTGGGACGGAGGAATAAGAACAGACTGATTCACTGCCACATGGATTTGATGCACAAGGACCTGAAAATATTGTCTGTTCAGAATATCGCAATTTGGCCAGGAAAGGGTAGTTTACATTGAAGCAATTTCTTGCCACTTATTCTACTGGAATCACTTTGAAATGTCTCCCGCTATATGGATCTGCCCTAATTCTAATTTTCGTAATACAAGTCAACTACAAATTTCAGTAATAATTCAAAGTTGGGAGAGGGAGCAAAATGCACGACATGGTAGGAGCTGTCAGGGATGCTTTGAGTCTCTGGCCTACTGGGAATAAGCAACAAAATTACATTTTAAAAACAGTTAAGAAAATTACAAGTGTTTGACAAAGGAATTGGAATTCCCGCTAAACTTTTAAAAGCGGTTTAGAACGTACTGTATCCAAAGCAAAATTAAGTGAGTGCACATTTCACTGATTATCATTTGCCTGGCAATCAGCTTTACAACCCCCAAAAAATACGCAATTATCAATGGACCTTCCAAACACTGCAAATTAATTTTCCTAGAATGTAACTAGACTTTGTACGTCAGTTGAAATTGGAAGTTTCAATAAATGTAGCAGTAATAGTTATCGATAAATATTTTGCAATTCACGTATATTAAGGGGCGATATACAAAGAAAAAGTACCTCAAAACTGGAATGTCGCCGAGTTCTAAGATCTAAGTTTAGACAACCTGTAGAAAAGGGCTTCATAAAAAGACGCAATCCGACCGAATGAGTATTACCTGTACATGTGTAATATTTTCCATTGACTAATGTGGAGGAAAGGGAACAATCATATCCAGGATCACATGGATTTGGGTCACAGTCACCTACAAGAAGTCACATTAATATACTGGTTACTGGTGTCTATTGCTCAACCTACTTTATGTTCTTCAGGTCATTTGCTTTTCTTCTTGACTCCTTAGTTGTTTTGAAATTTGAGCGTTATCGTTCGATGTTAAGGGTGTCAAAAGCATTAACCGAAAAGCTTCCACTTTGAATTGCAATATGAAAAAAACCAGCAAAAAATCAATAGACAACGGTTGCTTCCAATGTGTGGCACCCACAGGGGATAAGTATCTGATCCTTCCTTGCAAAAGTGTAGCGTTGGCATATGATTGAATCCGATAAATATCAACAGAAGTTAAACTTTGAAATAATTGGCACCATAACTTAGATCTATGTGTGACCTGCTGGGTATCATTAAGCACGGATAATTCAGTTAATTTCGTTCTGCGCAGCAGAACATAAATGGCAGGCTGCTTGCTTGCAAAACACTCATTTTTCACCGAAATAGCTATGCAAAATACCAAAAGCTCTTCATGCTGGCCATACTATATTTATTTGACAGTATGACCGAAAACCAACTTGCCGGAAAAAATTCCAATGCAAGGTTATCTCTTACTTGTACAGGTATAGTACGTTCCATCATCAGGCCTGGGTGAGTAAATGCACTTTTCTCCAGCGTTACACGTGTTTGATTCGCATGGCGCTTCAGTAGAGAAATAACAAGAATATCAACATCACAATTATTGTCACAAGTGCTTATGCTAAGAGCAAATTCAAGATCACGTGAATTGTGACTTTTATTTTCTCCCATAATGTTGGAATGTTGATGCCTTTGCAAACATTGTTGGGAAATATAATTACAAGTGCAGGTAACGTAGTCATTCGCTGCATCCTCAGTGTTTTCACATTTGTACCCAACCTCGCAACGTGATGGGATGGCATCACAAGGAGCTGAAGACACAATTAACAAATGAAACAGATCAAAATGTTCAATCACAAGCGCCTGCGGAAACAAATAGGACACAAATTCGACCCATACACAATGAACCTACAAGTTGGCTATGGAGCAGTAGTACCTGTACATGTGTAATGCTTCCCGTTTACTTGAGTGGACGAAAGAGAACAGACATATCCAGTGGGACATACACTGTCCGTGCAGGATCCTAAAAAAGAAATCATTGCATGTCCATTCATAGAAAAAAACTCCTGAGACCTTTGTAAGATTTGTATGTTTGTATGTTGTAACAACAGATGAGGTCCTTCTGTAAAAGACCTAAGAAGAACCAAGAGATAAGAGGAAAACAGTGCCCCAGGCCGAACCAATTACTACCAATTTCTTCACTAGAAAAAAATTATTAATATATATATTTGTAACAAGAATCAAATTATCAAATAAAAAAGTTTTACCCTACTTGAATTGATGCCTTTCGCCCAGAAGGAGTGAGTGGTTCGGTTTGGTATACTCGTTCTCTTTGAGTGCACCAAAACAAAGAGAAAATAGCGTATACAATTGGCTATAATCAGTAAGACCTAGCGAGACAACCGACACAGAGTCAAAATATATCTCCAGTGAGTATTAGCTCTTTTGCTGTTGTATAAAATGCTTCTGGAAGCATCCTCAGAATTGTTGCCCAAAATTGTAAACCAAATCGTAGGATCATCAATGATTTTATGATGCTGTTAAAATTTTGCTAAAACCATGCAATAATCACAACGCTGTTGTTCTTCATAGACCTAGGTCTCTATAATAGACCAAAAACAGGTATTATTTTGTCCGAATAGAGATGATTGATTATTTGATCAATTTAGTTCGTTGGAAGATACTGAAATTTTGTCTGGAAAAATTTTAAGACAAATTCTGTGTTTTCGATTAAACTCCGTTTCTAAATTAACAGTGTCCCGGTGGGGGACACTCTTCAGGCCTAAATTAACAGTGTCCTGTCAGCATACATCAAATTCTGAAGGTGGCTCTTTCTCAAAAAAGACTTCTTATTGCACCTGTATTGAAACTATTCTTTGGTGATATGATCCATAAATTTTGGAGTTTCTGCATTATGATGTGGAGTTTCTTCACAGAAGCATGTTCATGACAATTCTATTAGTGTCACTGCTGATGATGTCAAAAACGACAGACAATTCATGATTGCATAGGGTCAATAAATTTGACATTATGCCAAATGGGCTAAGGCTGAGTATGCGCTGTGAAATAGAATCAAGAAAACCGCAAAACCACGAAAGTTAGAGCGAAAGATATACATATGATTAGTTCAATATCAATTGCGAAAAATGTACAAACGAATTCGAACAATTTCAATGCTCACTTAAACACAGAAAGAAATACGTTCTATTTTTGCACTCTTCGTATGCAACACAATACTGCGCTAAGAAGTGTAAAGGGCAAGCTGCTCTTTATCAAACTTGCAGTCACGGTTAAGACAACTGCATAAAAGGTCGGAAGTTCTCTGTGCTGTCCAAGCTGTGTTTTTTCAATATCGTGTATTGTAAATCACTTCACTGAAAAAACAAGAAAGCGTGCAAATGCAATGAGGAAACAGTATAATTCCTACCGGTACAAGTGTAGTAGTTTCCGGTTCCGGTAACAGGTGTAGACGAGTAAGTGCAGCTGAACCCTGCATCACACGGGTTTGGTTCACACGGTGCTTTAGTGAAAAAATATTACAAAAATATCTTCAAATTTGTTATGGTCTCTTTTCCTTCGGTCCTGATTTTAACCAATATTAAAATGTCAACATTCATTCGTTGATGATCATGGAAAGGATTTAGAGACACATAAAAATGATCTCATAATTACAGGTGCAGGTGAAGTAGTCTTCCGCTGCAACGTTTGTGTTCTCACATAAGTACCCGGGTTCACATGGTGGTGGATTCTTGTCACACGGAGCTATAAATCATAGTTAACAACAACACACAAGTAGAATAGGTTAGTCTTTTTGATCTCCGGAAATTGCCATTTCATTGGCGTGATTTCACGAGATTCTGAAATTATCCTTTATGACATATATCTCGTACATCTGCTACATTTAGGATTGAAATGGCACAAATCTATGCCTCATCCAACCAGAATCTATCATAACCTAAAGGGGCATAAACTGTGCACATACATTCTTGAAAGTAACAGAAGAGAAAACTTTGCACACCATAACAATTTAGTCAGTTTAAACAGAATCTATAAAATAAAAACCAGTCATTATCAGTTGCTAGATGCACAAGTGGAGCATGCGGCTACCTGTTTGACACTCCTGTCCTGTGTAACCATCCTTGCATTCACAGGTATATGGAATTCCGTTAGACGTTTGCGGAGAGCAAGTGCCATGGGATCCGCAAGGATCTTCGCTGCACGCCGCTGTAACAATAGGAAATAGCCTCAATACAGAATTTTTCACCCATACACATCCATCAGGAACAATCCCAATTTGTAATGTTCATTAGAATAGAAACCAATAACTGATGGAGGCATTTTTGTGTATAGAGAATCAAACATAAAAAGACAACACAAGAAGCACAGATGTTGATGAGAGATCCATATTAAATTTCAAACATGAAGAACAAAAGAAAGCAGTTTTTGCTGGGAAACGTTTCGCACCAATGCGTGGACTACACCATCAAAAGGCACAAACAATATTTTAAATCATTTGACCTCACGTGAACTTTGGTTTCAAAGACATTGAAAAGGAAGCATGAACTCAGATACTCGTATTTCCACAAATATTATAGAAAAAATAAAATAATTTATCAATGTAAATCTACCTGATGTACAAGTATATCGCTTGTCACCGTTGGGTTTATCAATGCAAACTTGTCCTGGGCACGGGTTGACGGCACAAGTGGCTGTAGAAAATGAAAATTATTACTCACCAAACGTTAAAAACATTGTGCGGGTATATTCACAGCTAGTGATTCCCATTTTGTCTTGATCATCTCGTTGTTCATGTTGGACATTGCAAATAATAGGTACCTTATATAATTTAATGCCCTAATTTTGGCTGATCTGGTGGAATGTGATTAGGGAAGGTATGTAATGTTTTCACACGCGTATGTGATTCTGTCCACAGTGGGAAATTGTCCCCTCCCCTGCTCAAGAAAGACCAGGTAGGAAGGACCTGGTGAAGGATCAGTTAGGAAGGGCCCAACCTCTCCACGAATAGGGCTGGTCTAGAATGATCATCAGTAAGTCGGGCATAATCAGGAGGAATAGGGACGTGGGGCCATGGTTGGTATGCCTTGTAATGTTAATGCGAGGTCTACTTTGTTGTGACAGATTCGGATGCGCATAACCTTTCCAGTATTGGTATACTATCCATATTTGCATATTTCTATTGTGTTGGACTCAACTAGAATTTTGATGATGTAAATGGATGTAAATCGTGTGATTCCCAAAAACCTAATAATGCTCATTCATCGCTGATCCAAAACATTGTGTATTAATCTTTTTTTATTCAACGTTGCGCATTATAACTCAAATAATTGTATTAACAGTTGGGTCTCCTACTAAATTCATCTTACACAACAAAGTTTCTGCAGAAGGATAATTTCATGTTATTATTATTTTTATATACTTTATCCTCTATATTTTATTTACTTGCAGCCGAATTCCAAGTGAGCTCAGGTCCACAAGCCATTAAATTAAAACTAAAATTCACTATTTGGGAAATCGATAGATGTGAATATTGCCACATGATATTTTCGAAATGGTTATCTAGTAACAGAAGTAATATTAATTTAATCTAATGTCTATTCGCATCATCCAGGATTCATATTGTCTTCAAGATTATGGCTGCCTCTTTTGTTGTCATCAATACTCGAACCCTTAATATGATCTTAGTAGCATTAGTAAATTTCTTTTCATATTAGTCACTTCATGCGCGTCGAAGACACCATGTACACAAGACAAAATATTGAGATATTCCTTATAGACGGAAAAGAAAAATGCAGAGGACAATCGACATCAGGCAAAATACATTGAGCAGGAAGACATAAACCCCGAAATTCAACAATGTATACCGCAAAAATGGCAAAGAGGAAATCTTCAAACTCAGAAGACATTCTTCTGCCCCATTGCGTTACATTGGAAAAGAAAAAGACATACAGGTTGATGTCTTTTGAAATGATGAAAATCTCACTTTGAGAAAAGGATGCATTTCCTGTGAAGTTTCATCTCGCACTCTTTTAATTCTGCTTTCCAGATAGAAAAAGTCCAATGAGAACTTACACAGTCTGAGCAACACATCGGTTCAATAACTTATTTCTATGATGGTACAAGGCAGAAAAAAGTGTTTGTACACAAATGGAAGACAAATGTGACCAACAATACCGAAATAGATGCACACAAAGACAGATGTTTCCAAATTTGTTTATGTTATATACCTAGACATTCAACTGGTGGATCCTGATCAGGTCTGTCTACACATATAAAACCATCCGAACAGGAGATTGTTATGCCACAAAATGCCGTCGCTGACAACAAAAAAGAAATTAGTTTCACTGAGTCCCATCAAACTAGCAATACTTTGTACTTTGACATTATTGTGCAAGCCGCGCTTTTTATGAAAGTACACAGCGTAAAATTAGAAAAATAAAAAAATACAAATTCAGTAGTATGTTGGCTGCAAACCAGAAACTTCACTCATCATGGAAAGTATATCTCACCTGTGCACTTATAATAATTTCCATTAATAAGGGTGGAGGAGTAGGTGCAGCGGTACCCTTCACCACACGGGTTAAGATCACATGGTGCTTCAGTAAAAGAAAATATTTTGAGAATTTTTAGTTACAAAGTATTTTCTAACACTGTTACGAAAAGGATGAATAGATAAAAGTATTTTTTCTCTCCTTTGTCATGATCTTCTCTCAATTTGTTGAAATTTGAACAAAAGAAGTTGGTCGGATAATTACAAGTGCATTTGACGTAGTTGTCTTCTGCCACGTCAGTGTTTTCGCAGTTATACCCAATTTCGCAGGGTGGTGGATCTGTGTCGCAAGGGGCTAAAAGTGCAAACTTGTGACAATCAAGATTAGAACGAAACGCAACAGGTACAGATAAACTGAACCGGAATCTTTTATTTTCTTTCAGCTTTTTGACCGCATATCTTCCAAAGTAACAATCTATTTTTTTTCAGAAACCTAACGGGACCGTGTCAGCAGTACCTGTGCATGTGTAATAGTTCTCATCAACTGGCGTCGAAGAATAAGAGCATTTGTGTCCAACGGCACATGGATTTGCTTCACACGGATCTGAAATTATGCTCATTACGGAATAATGCTATAGAAACGTAGAACATTTTTAGTTATTGTTGAAACTCTTACAGTTTCCTGTCGTACACGGAATTGAAAGATGTTCCAAATTATTCATCATTGTTAAAAACGAAACTACAATAAAATCCGACTCAAAAATGTCCTCCAAATTTGTTTTCCGCAGAACAAACACAACTTGATCAGATCAGCAGTACCTGCACAAATGTAATAGTTTCCACTAACAGGTGTGGACGAATAGGAACAGCTTTTCCCGACTTGACAAGGATCTGTTGCACATGGATCTGCAAAGATGTTGCTACTAAAATATCTGCATTTATCTTAATTAGGGTCAACATTCTACATGTCCAAATATACATTAAGATTGTTTCTTACTGATCAAAATCTAAGTCTCTTAAAATGTGGTCACTCTTTGTAACAAACAAAAGCGGAAAACAATGAAATCCAGAGCGCATAATAGCACAATGATTCATACAGACGAATAGAAAAGGGTGCAGGACGAAGAAGAAACGATGTTTCCACTTCAGGCGATCGACGATCAAGAAAACAAAGCAGTATCAACGGAAACCATGCACAACCGCTTTGAAGACTTTTCTAGCATTTAGTTTTGTACTAAAACTGCTGATCCTCCAACAGTCGGTCCCTTGTTGCTACCTCATCAACAATGTCTGACACGGCAAGCTGCTCTTTGGTAAAATACAATTAGCACTGGACTGAAAACAAAATAGCTGCGCAAAACTGCCAAAAAGATGCGTATGTTATACCTCGACATTCGGTAGACGGAGTTTGGCCGGGTCTATCAACGCAAGTAAATCCTGCTGGGCAATTGATAAGAGTGCCACAAAGGCCTGGTGCTAAGAACAAAAACATAGATACAAAACACGACAAGTGCTGAAAAGTAAAATCGCATTAAACATTCTCAGAACAAATAAATGAAACATTTTTGAAACCCCTCCAAAACAATAAAAACAAAATGAAAAATAATCTAAACTGAAGTTTTGAAATGTAAATAAAATAAATGTGCCTTGTTAAATTATCTATAGTTCACCTACTAAAGCGAAAGTATTGTCTGCAAGCTACCTCGGTATAATTCATTCCGGACAATACAATAATGGATCTTACCGGTACAAGTGTAATACTTGTCATCAACTGGTTGTTCAGAGTACTCACAAGTATGGTCGGTTGGGCAAGGCTTAGCATCACATGGACCTATGAGATTGGTTGAAGTGGTTTGCTACTTTTTAATAGTGATTTAAACTAATCTAGTCTATGATTCTACCATTCCATGGAAACTTAGCAGTAATGCAGATAATTGTTAGGTTGAAAGAGTTTTTCCACAATTTTGATGTACCTGTGCATGTGTAGTATTTGCCATCAACTTCTGTGGCAGAATATTCGCATGTGTATCCAGGATTGCAATGATTTGAAGCGCACGGAGCTGAAATAGAGAGGTTTACTACACAGTTCACTACATACGGGAACTATCTGAGAGTATGCAAAGACTGACACACTGTCAAAAGATTTCCATACCTGTACAAGTGTAGTGGATGTTATCAACTGGAGTTTCTGTGTATTTGCATGTGTAACCAACTTTGCATGGGTTTTCATCACAAGGATCTACAGGAATTAGCAAACGCAATCTAATACGAAGCGGTTCTATTATGATTTAAGTTAAATATTCAGAGATATCACCACCGCAAAACCCATCATCTTATGCAGGTGATTCACCTCACAGACATAAGGTAATGGTAGGTTCAACTCAAAGCGTCCTTAGAAACACAAAACCCACTTTAGCTAGTAATGAGTTTATGTCTATTGAGTGTAATGGGCCATGATGACTAAATATTCCTCTGTACCTGTGCATGTGTAATATTTGCCATCTACTTGTGTCGCAGAGTACGTGCACGTATACCCAGGGTTACAGGGATTTGAAGTACACGGATCTGTGAAGAAAGAAATCACGTGCTAACCAATATTGCAAGGGTTATCGTAAAAAGGATCTGCAGGAATTAGCAGATTAAATCTGAACTTAAACCACTTCTACTTCGATAAAAATTATTGCACAATTGCAAAGTTGAGCTGCAGCACATTCATGCTTACCATCACAGGAAACATAGTTGTTGGTTGCTATCTCTGTGTTGGTGCAGATATATCCTACGGTGCAGGGGAATGGGTTGGCAGAACATGGTGCTAGAAGCAAATTATGGCTAGAACAGTTCATAAGTGTAGAAAGAAGCAGTTGTTTTTGGAAATACCAGGAACTCAACGTACTTACTTCAGTTTTCATTTGGTCTGGTGACAAGCACATTCTACCTAACTATTTGGATATACCAAACTATGGGAAGAACTTTTAATAGTACCTATCCATTCCTATTATTTAAAGTTCTAAGCACGGTACACTAAAATGCAGAGTAGAAAAAATAGATTTGCAGTTTTACAGTTCTCACCAGTTTGGCATCGTAATCCCTTGTAACCATTTACACATTTACATGTGTACTGAAGACCATTGGCTGCTGTTCTTTCACAAGTTCCATCATTATTACAGGGATTAGGGTTACATGGATCTAAAAAGGAAAAAAAACCCAGATCAATATCAATTATCAGACTCAATGACATTGAGACTGTATAAATCTGATAAATTTTCCTGTTACTGTATGATATAAATTGTCAGAAGTATTTGTCTCGATTTTGCCAATTTATGAACCATAAGATAATTTCCCACCTGGTGAACACGTGTAGAGATTGTTGTCGCTTGCCGTATCAGTACAAATCTGTCCTGGACAAGGATTACGAGCACAGGTGGCTGTAAAGATAGACAAGAAACAATGCAAAATTTCGTTATTAAGATGATACATAAGTAGAAGCCAGGTATAGTTTAATTTTTTGAACTGTGAATTAAACCTAAAATGTAAAATGTGCACCTTTGCATTTGGATCCGGTGCCTTCACCAGGTGTATTTACACACCTAAAGCCATCGGGGCAAGTTACATGTTTACAGTAATCTCTCTCTGTAAAGAGTGCATGGTATGAGTAAGGCAATGTAAAGTATCGAAAATACTTCGTCTGTTAGTGAGTTAAAGGTACACACTAAATCAAAATAAGAAGACGTTTAGCATGTCCGATAAAAAAATTACCTGTGCATGTGTAGTACCTGCCATCAACCGGTGTGGATGAGTACACGCAAGTATAACCAGAATCGCATGGATTTGGTGAACAAGGTGCTAAAGACGCAAAACATTGATTCAGAGTCTAAACAGTTTGATGAGTTTCTGTGGAAGCTAAATTGTACGGTGAATCGCACTAATAAATTATTTCTAGTTTGCAAAAAGTTTAAATTTGATGACAACGTTTTTCTACGTTCATTACTCAGCGTATACTTACAGGTGCATGTGACGAAATCCTCAGATTCATCTTTATTTTCTGTGCATGAGTATCCTATCGAGCAACGGGGAGGTGTTGCCAAGCAAGGTGCTGAAACAAATTGTTCAATAAATTATAGACTTGGAGGAAATCCTTTTGCGCGTTCCTTACTGTAAGGAGAGCAAGTCAGTCTCGGAGAGAAAGTATACTTCATAGATCTACTACTCTGGGTCTAATAGGTTCTATAAGCACCCTCGGCTATCTATTGGCTGTGCTGGTGCTGTATGGAGCTTAAGGTGGAACTTATAATATAACATGGCTGTGCCATACCCTGCATTACGAAACAAAAATAAATTCCCACTTATCAAACCCAAGGAATTCATCATTTTAGAATATTTTTATGCATTGATCATCGGACTAAGCGATGCTAATACATACATGTACAAGTGTAATATTTATTTTCAACTGGGGAAGATGTGTAAGCGCAAAGGTACCCTTTCTGACAAGGCTTCTGTTCACAGGGAGCTACAATTTACAAAAAGAGTTTTTGTTGGTGGTGCACTCTCATCCTCATGATTGGAAACAACGAAATCACCCTAAAGTAGAAATGGATTTACAGTCACAGTTTACATGTCCATTTGCAGCATCTGCCGTGTATGTACAGTGGTAACCTACTTCACAAGGCGCTGGTGTTGCATCACATGGAGCTGTACAAAAAATTAAAAATGTTGGCAGAGTCTAGCTTTCATCTAAGGAAAATATACCTTTGCAAGGAAAATTTTACACATGATCAGAACCCCATAGCGTAAGACATACCCCTGCACGTGTAATATTTGCTGTTGACCGGAGAAGACGTGAATTCACAAGCGTAACCAGGTTGACAAGGATTCTTATCGCAAGGAGCTAAAACAGATCATCTATGAAACCACTAACAAACACAAATGATTAAGAACATGGAATAGGAAAAACAAGTTGACCATATGTCTATTAGATTTATTACAACAAACCCATTTCAAAGATCCTACCACTTAATGTGAAGTATTGTTCAATAAGAAAACAAACTTACATTTACAACTAACGTAGTTACTTGAAGGATCATCGGTGTTCGTGCAATCATATCCTTCTTCACAACGGGATGGTGTTGCATCACAGGGAGCTTATTACAAAAATTATGTTTTTTTAAATGCGATATTAGTGGTAAATTATTGTTGACAGAAAAATGACAACACACAAGGTTTTTTAATGGAATGGCGGGTTTCATAGTTTTAAATATTTCTAACATACCATACTTTTGTGAATAAGTGAACAAAGAGTTATTTTGAAAACGTTCAATACATTCAAATAAACCCTTGTATCAATATCTATGGGTCATCACAAAACATGTTCAGTAACATATGGTTATAGACATACCAATACACCTGTAGTACTTGTTGTCTTGTGGAACAGACAAGGATTCGCATGTGTAGCCAGTCGAACAATGGTTTGTAGCACAGGGTGCTGCAAGATATAAGGAAGTTCCTGTAATATTGTATGCCCGAAGTGCCTGCTGAATCGAAGATAATAATGAAAATACGAAAAAAAAAGTATGATCAAGGATATCACCTGTGCATCGGTAGTAGTTAGTGGCCGCGTCATCCGTGTCTGTGCATGTGTGCCCTGCCGGGCATGGTGATGGGTCTGCCGAACATGCGCCTAAATCCGGTCAAATGGAAAAATTAAAATGTGGTGTTGTGAAAGGCTAACCATTTTATCACGAAAGATTTGTGATACACAATAACCAATGCAAATAGATGTCTAAACAACAACCTACTAACGTTTATATTCCTGAATTACACAACAGGCTATGCTGGCTCCGGCTTCTCCCTCTGGTTGAGTACCAAGATCAGGTAATGCGTGAATCTGTAAAAAACCCCAAATAGATCTAATGGTAAAGAGTGAATCATCTTCCCAAAAAGGTGATTCGAGTTTAATGCTTCCTAAAAGAACAGTTCATTACCACCTTTTTGTGCTGGTTTCCTTCGTTATCGTTTGTGAATGGATCCTTTTCTCTGATAAATTCTTGTGATTTGAATAAAAAGACATTGGTGGATTTTAGCAGTGTATAGGAAATTTTGGCAAAATAGTGTGTTGCCCCCAACCACAGAGAATCCTAGTTTCGTCCCCGATAAAAGTTTCAACTGACATACAGGAGAATTTTTTTTATTGAATTCTATCCTTTGTAAATACAGCAATAATTAATGATTAATTGATGCTATCAAAAGATAGCGTTAATTTTAAATTAACATTCAATGCCATTTTTGATCACATAACAAATTTCTTTGTACGACACATATCGCATATATATTTTAGCGTATCGGTAGCGTCTACATCTGCGTCTGTTCAAGATTGGCGCAACAGTTTGGCCGTCCGACTAGCGTCAGTAGCTCTCATGAAAGCTAGATGTGCAACAAACAACGCTCCTATGTTCTTTACATTCTGCACCTGCAAGCTTATCCCTACGAAGTTCCCAGAATAATTACTGTAGTTTTAATTGTTTCTAAATCCATCTCAAAACCCAGGACAAAACATGCCTCGCTTAAACTATTGCTTGGACATTCATAAACGAAGGCATTGGCGTCAAAATGGATGAAATTCTTCTACCTACCACAACGGATCTGCCGATGACGCTGTTACTTCCGGCTAGTTCTATAAAACTATCCACCATGTTCTTTGTTCCGACACCATTTCTTGGGAAGATGTTGCCAAGATCTCCAAAATGTCTTAAATTAGAAGCTTGATGGATTACATTGTGTCACGTATTTCTCATAAAGATATTAACATTAACAAGAACGCCTTTCAGTGGGAGACAAACGGTCCTCTTGTTCGTCTGTATTACATGACGTATTGGGGCTAGGGCTGGAGCCGGATCCTTCTCCTTCCTGATCTCTTCCTTCCCGGGGGAATGAGGGCCTTTCTGATGATTCTTGGGTGGAGAGTCAGGAGACCAGGATGTTTCACAGGATGCCTTAGGCAGAGGGAAGTTAGGTTATTATCCCATGATGTCTTGGAACAACTTCTCTCCCCCTTCCCCCCGGAGAATGAAAGACACGACTGAATACATTATCATGCCACAACCTTGGTATGCCGGTAATAACTAATCATTTTGTTGCAGGCATTGTAGACATTTTACGACGGCTTGTTTCAGTATTTTACACAAATCGCGTTGGAGTTGTTCTTTCACTGAATGCCGCATTTTACATGATTTGGTAATCCGACAGACGATTTTTTTTTTGCTTTCTGCAAATGATCCACTTGATGGATGATCGGATAATGAAGATCTCTTTTCGGTATTTTACATTAAGAAACTTGCAAAGGGACGACAATTGAAAATAGATCTAAACAATGATAATTGAAAACACATCTTGAGCAATTTTATTACATTTCACAAATGAATTCCCAGAATTTCAATTGTCTGGACGGGGAGGGCGTTACAGATCCAAATCATAAAATCTTACGGAACTTTAGCACTTTGGTAAAAGAAGGGTTTGCTTAGTTTGAAACAATATATGTTGAATTTTGAATTGTTACCGGTCGGCTTGGTGAGGGAACCCATGATTCTTGCCCATCGGATTGTAGTGTCCTCCGTTATTGTCACAGTTGTTGTTGATGTCACCATCGGTGTGGATGTGGAACCCGTGAGGATTTTCCCTGTCGAATCCACTGACCGTTGCGGTTATCTTCGTGTCACCACCGTTCTTCTGCAAACAAGTGCAATTCCGTTCACTTTAACTTCTCTCTGACACAGATTTTTTGTTTTGACACATGATCTATCGTGTAGAATTCTAAGAATCTGAAAAAATTTGAACTAACTTGTTCAAATTTGATTATTCCAGTCAGGACCCTTTGGTCTGTGTTGGCAGGGTTGGTGTTTTTGGCTATGTTACACCTGGCGAAGATTGTTTCTCCAATCGCTGAAACAATGGTTATAATTATGAAATAATGCTTTAATTTTAATCGGTGGCAAATATTAAAAGTGCCTTTTAAATAAATACATGGAGGAACTTTTACTGTACAAGAACAAAAAGATATCTTTCCACTCAAAACAAAACAGAAAGATTTATTCCCGTCCAAAAGGGATTCAAAAAATTAATGAGAAGAACGGTAGCGACGGGATTCTGCTTTTGCCTAAATTATTTTCATTAACTATAGGTATTACTTGTGTGAACTTTATTCCCCTTTCACGAAAGTAGATCTACTTGCAACAATACCTGAACAAGTGTAATATTTTCCGTTCACGGATATAGCTGTGTATGAGCAATAGTAACCAGAACTGCATGGGTTTGTGTCACATGGAGCTGAAATGAGACTATTGAATGTATTTCCAGAAAAACTGCTTGTAAATTGAGAATTAGTATCTAGCATGTGCATAGCATGTTGAGTCTTTTTGATTAATGTTTCACTGTACAACAAGGAACAGACAATGTAAAACAGATGTTTGGCGTTAAAACTGTGAAAAATGACATGCGGACAAGACTTACACTCGCAAACCACGTAATTTGTGGATGCAACAGCTGTATTTGTGCAGGAATATCCCACTGGACAACGGGATGGTGTCACATCACAAGGTGCTAGAAGCAAACAATATCCTTACTACTTTCAAAAATAGCATCCTTTATCACGCTAATAAAGCAGCCACTACAGATTTAGTAACGTAAATGGTATAATTATGACATAAAACCAAAGAGCAAAGCATAACGTCTAGACTAACTAGATCTACTGTTTTTGAGCAATGAATATGCAGTGGAATGTCAAATGAGAGAAGAAACGTGAAATTCATACCTGTACATGTGTAGTGCTTGTTATCGATGGGGGTAGACGTATACTGGCATTGATGGCCGACATTACAAGGATTAGTACTACATGGGTCTGAAAAGAGACAACATTGTCGGGAAAAAAATTTCCTTCCAGTTTTTTTTTTGTATTTTCAATTTATGGATGATTGTAAGAAAAGGCTTTTAGGATGCTACAAAATAAAATTTCAACAGAAGGAGAAAAATTTCCCACTAGATCACATACTTTAATATTCCAGAACAAATATATAACTACCTGTGCAAGTATAGTAGTTGCCTTGAGAAGGTGGGGTCTCTGAGTAAGTGCACGCATAGCCAGTCGCACAGGGTTTTGCATCACATGGAGCTGTAAGGTCATGAAGTTTTATGTTAGTTCTATGGCCTAATACACTCATTGTTATTGGTGAGTTCCAAGTCCCAGCTTACTTAGATATTAACTTGCCTTCTAATTAAAATTTAGGTAGATGTATCTCAAAATAAGAACTTACAAACACAAGAAAAGTATTCCTCATCGGCGTTGTCTGTGTTTTTGCAGGTGTATCCTATCTTACATGGGTTCTTGTCACACGGAGCTGCACCAAAGAAATGTAAATCAATTGTAACTGTGAAATCAGATTGCGGCAAATAACATAAGTTCGCATGTGATGTGATAAAACAAAAGATTTTAAATACTTTCTTGCAGGATAATTTTATTATTATATTCTATGAATTGCTAAAAAGAAATTGTGTTTTCTTGCAACATTATCCTACTAAATGCCATGATTGTTTACTGTTGCTGCTAGTGTTGTCAAAATTCTGGTAAACAATTAAATATAATTATAGATCTGTAACCTGTTTCACAGTTAGTTCCACTAAAGCCATTCACACAGGTACACTTGTGAGTTTGGCCATCTGGAGAACATGACCCATCATTTTCACAGGGATTTGGGGCACAAACGTCTGGAAGGAACAATGTTTCATACCATAAATATTTGCAGTTGACTCTAAATGTTTCCGGGGTAAAGACGTTCATTGGTAGCTCGTTAGTGCTACCTATGTGATTTAGTGGTGAATTTTCAGGGGCTATTCCAAGGAAGATGACAGAACATTGTACAGAATAGTACAAATAATACGCAACCCGTTCATGGTGCCACATTACTTATTAGCAGCACCAAGCAATGAAACTAAGACAGTTCGTAATGTTGGATTCTGATCCTGGCAGATTCCTCATGTTACCAAATCCTATCAATCTTCAAACCTATTTAACACTACGTGTACTAGACCTATATCGGCAACTACTGAATGTTTTATCAATCTGAAGCAAGGCTGTTATGTTATTGGTTGATCTCAAAGTTTTAAATCAGTGTTGGTTTATGCAGCAACAAATCTTAGCGAGAAAAACAGAAAATTCTTTTTTTATTCAGCTTGATTCTACATCCCTTTTTTCGATGCTGAAAATTTATTTGTAATATTGCTTTGGATAACCTCAGTACATTTTAATATATGATTTAAGTTGCCAAGGCAAGCTGTTCTTCGGAAATTCAAGATAATAAATAGAGCGGTAGCACAAATGGTCTGCTTGTGTCCTACATCATCAAAAAAGATGTTTTTTCATTAAAAATTAAGCTTAAACTTGTATTAAGACTTACTATTTTCGCAATGGACTGCAGATTAAACTTGTATTGAGACTTACTATTTTCGCAATGCAGTCCATTGTAACCATCGGGACAAGTGCAACTGTAAGGTAATCCGTTAGTTGTGTCTGTTGTATCAGCATCGCAGGTTCCATCGTTACACGGGTTCGGGTCGCAATGGTTAGCTAAAGCAAAATCAGTTCAACTGGGTTTTTGGTACATTTCCTTAGATAATTAAGAACTTTGTAACGAAAATTGATATGAAATGTATACACTTAAAGAAATTGGCTTCATTTTGGCACAAGTGTTTTCACAATTCAAGTTGGAGGTCTTTTTAAAATGTTCTTTAACTACTCAGACAAAATATATGCATTGCATATTTGATGTTTCTCTTCACTTATTCTAACTTTTCTAGAACACTATTTCCTCATGAAAAATCGTAAGACAATTTTGGCATCTCAAAGATTTGGAAAAAGGAAAACTGGAAATGATTTTTGAAAGGAACACCGTAAAATGATTTTTGAAATTAACAGCCAACCTGTCGACACCTCACACCTGGGACCAGTCCAGGAACCGTCTTTTGCTTGGGAACAGTCACATTCAAATTTAGGATCGGCTGTCAAATCGGATTTAACAGTGCATGGTGCATCATGAAGGCAGGTAAATGGTTCTGTTTTGCACACCTCTACAATTCACATGTGGAATGTCTAGATATTTATACATGCAAATCAAACACATCTAAATGCTGATATCTTATACCAATAATTTGCCACTTTGTATGTTTGGAAAACTGAACAAATAATTTACGTGGAAGTTGCGATTCTTACCTATTTCGCAGTTGTCACCAATGAAGTTTCCCTGGCACCCACACCTGTAGTAAGGGGTTTGTAACGTATTGGTACACTGTCCGTTGTTTCCGCAGCTTACCGAATCACATGGAGCTGAAACCGTTAGCAAAGAGTACATATCTTGATGGTGCAATCACACCGGCCCCAACTAATGGGAAGCACATATTCTTCATAGAGTCCAAAACTGAGAACTGACATTGATTGTACCCTGATCAATATTGATATCGGTCTCTTTTTCGCTCTTGTTCATTGTGAATAAGCCACAACACTTACAGCTAATACTGTTGTGGTGTAAAATACAAATGAACTTTGTTTGGTGCTTTTTAGTTGGAGTCAAGCATACCTGTTCCACAGTTATCACCAGTGTAGCCATGTACACATAAGCATTTGTCGTCTACACACTGTGCTTCATTTAAGCAGGGTCCTTTGCTACACTCCACTGTAGTTGATAAAAATTATGATGACACATGGTATATAGACAAGAATGTTTTTCTTACTTGCATGAGCCTATCCATTTGAAAGATAAAAATACCCTATTTGTGAGAAAAGCATCAGCATTACCGAGTAAATTCAACAAACGTTTTCGCCATTCAATCCGTCCATTAATATTGTGTGAGGGATACTTACGAGCGTCGCACGTGGGTTTTTCATACCCATTTTTACAGTTGCACACATGTACATACATTCCCATGTCAGTATACAAGTTCGAACATGACTCAGTATTTTGTTGGTTACAAGTATTTTCCAAACATGGCATCATATCTGGAAGTATACATCCAAAGTTAAATATGTTTATGTTTGTATCAAAATGGGCGCAATGTTAAAGTTTGACGCAAACGTTGATATTGACACTGTCAATATTAACTGCCAACAAAGCTTGAGTAGATCCAATAGATTAAAAATATCAGGGAGTGAAAGATTTCACTTTGGTGATTCGTTAAACTATGCAAGATGAAATTGAATCCACCGTAGATTGCGAGGTCCCTATGTTACCGTGCAGCTGTCGACTACACATCTTAATGTTGAGAGCCTCACAAGGATCCAACCAGATGGGTAGCCAATGGCTGTAGATGTTAGTTAGAGCCAATCAAGGTCAAGTACCATGAGTACTTAAAGCAGCACATGACATAGTAACAGTGTGCTTCACGC